>PVIR01012804.1:0-43739 GCA_004026965.1 Petromus typicus | reverse complement strand
TGAAAGAAGATCACAAAAACATCATCTTTCATACCCCATCTTCTGTCTTGGATATTTGCTTCTTTGACACAGAACGCTTTCTCTTGTTCTGTGCAAACTCGGTACCTTTATGCGTGTGTGCAGAGAAATACAACATTAATGAGTCCTGTAACTCTTCAGGTCAGCATGGTGATCGCTGTGTCAGGCTGCAAAAGAAACATGCAGAATCTAATCTCCCTCCACACTACATACTCCAGGGCCTGACAAGGAAAAGTAATGATATTTCCATTTAGAAAAGGCTGTATATTTGTAAAATTCAAGTCTTTATTGGTGCATTATGAACACACACCATCACTGAGTTCAACATTAAGACTTTCTACCAGAATATGACATGACTTGATTCTCATTTTTCCCCTTCCTCCACCTGCCCTGCAACTCCCCACACCCTATTTACATAGATGTTTCCTTTTTTAAATTACTATCACATTCTTTTTCCCCTCGTTATTTACCCCCTACATTCTCTTTCCTTCTAAATATTTTCTACTGCACAATATCAATTATACATACTAGAACTCATTTACATCTTCATTTTCTCATACCAAGGAAAAAGATATAATATTTACAATACAAATAAATAGATCACTTCTGAGGATGTCCTCAAGGTATATCCACTTGAGTATGAATGACTCAATCTTATCATTTTTAATGGCAGAATAATACTCTTCTTTATCAGTGTGGAGATTCTTCAAAAAGCTAGGATTGGAGGTCCCATTTGACCCAGCCATCATTCTGCTAGGTGTATACACAAAAGAATTAAAAGACTCATATCACAGTGACATATGTGCACCCATGTTTATAGCAGCTCAGTCTGTGATTGCTAGATCTTGGAAACAACCAAAATGTCCATCAACTGGAGGCTGGATAAAGGTTGTACATTATGACAGCAGATGCACTTGCCTGTTTTTTAACTAAGAAAAGAAAATCATTGTTTCATACTTTAAAAAGTAAGCAAGATATTAGTGAGCAGCAAGGAGGCTGAAGATAACATGCCTTGATGACAATAAGTTTCCTTACTTATACTCTCAAAACTTCACTTCCGTGAGTAACTGGCTGCAAATCCTCGATGAGTGGAGCATTCTCATCCTAGGTTCATAGGTGGAATTAAAAAGAGGCACAAGGGGTTGATGGGACAGTGCTTGCCCAGCATACACCAGGCCCTGGGTTTGAGCCAGGCGTGGTGCTGCACGCCTGTCATCCAGCATGTGGGATGCTGAGGCAGGAGGGTTTCCAGAGCTTGAGGTCAGCCTGGGTGACAGAGTGAGTTGAAGATCACCTGGACTGCATAGCACATCTTTGCACCCCAACAAATAAGACCCTGGGGGTTTGACCTTTGGCACTACTTTTTAAAAAAGGATAACTGCAAATTCACTGGAGAAGTAACGGATTTAGTCAGAAGTGACGGATTTAGTTGAGCGCTCAGTGACCGGTTCCGAAACACCAGCGCCCTCCTGCCCAGAGCTGCCTCCCCCCCTCGCTCATCAGTGCAGCTCGTTGCCCACCACGAAGCCAGTGTCCAGGCGCTTTACACGCTCAGCAAGACGTCCTGGTCCCCACCAAGACCGATTCCACGGAAACGTTCCGCTAGGAAGAAGCACCGTGTGTTCAGAGTTCGTGAAGTGAATCTGTGGCCGGTAACTGACTCAACCTTCACACACAACGGCCCTACACGTAGCTCCTCCAGTTACGTGCATCCATCCAGGACGAGCCTGACACGTCTCAACCGTAGTCACCCACTTCCTCCTCGGATCCACAGCCTGTAAACTGCATCAGTGTAGGAACGGTACTTGTTTGCTTCATCTCTGTGTGAAGCCAGAGGATCAGCGTCCTGCACACAACCGTAGTGCCTCTGTAACATCTTCCAAGCATGGTGTGAGCTTTGTGGGGGTGCAGGTCACTCTTATTCAACTTAGTCACTCACGTTCGAAGCTGCTACACAGGCTTCGCTAGGGATCGCATCTTTCAAGGTCACATTTTAAATGGAAAATTTGATGCTTGTCCTATTAAAAAAAAAAACACATATTTGCTGGAAAATATATCAAGGAAATTCCCAAAATTAAAAGTCAGGCACAGAAGACCCCGCACGCTAAGTAAAATACATTCTATATAGGTAAATGTAGAGTGGCGAGATACTGGCACTGAAAAAGACTGGAAAATATTTCCTGTTAATACCATATACGGTAAGAAAGGGGGAACAAGAGCCTGAAGGAAGAGCCGTTTACTCCGACGCCTTGCTGGACGTCACGGTCTGCGTAGCCTCACACAGACTGCTATTCACGGGCCCCTGCTCCGCTGCGCTCTGACAGAGTTATCTGAAACAAAACGCTCTCCACGGAGGCTGGACAGCACCTGTTACCTGAGACGAGCACTCGCTCCTGCCCCCAGAGTCCAGAGAACTCGGTGGATACCAACACTTTGCAAGTAACGTTACTGCTCATGTGCAAATTTTCTCTCATAAAAGGCATCTGAAATTAAAATAGGATTTTCAAAATCAAGTATAAATACAGGAATACTAACACAAATATTTGCCAAATGCTCTAATCCATGAGAAATATTCAAAATTGAGAACAATAACAAAAATAACAGCAATTTTCCTTCATCTTGTTTTGAAAGTAGCAAAGGACAGGATAGAAAATGTGTTAGCAGCCAACAGGCCCCAGCCTGCTGTTTTGCTGTTTGGGTGAAGTAAAGAACCGAGAATGGGGGGCTCGAGACTCTGAACCGTGTGCTTCTAAATCATGCCACCCCAGAATCTTGTTCTCTTTGTAACTTACCTTCAAAATTCAAAAGGTACAAATATTATGAGTGACTTTACATTTGTATGGGTCCAAACTTTATAGAGAATCAGACGAACGTTCTTTGCCATCGACTGAGTCTGCCTAGGAGCAAAAAACACAAAATGTGCATATGACTTCAAACCTACAAAATTTCTTCTTGGACTATGAAAGTCTTTTCCAAGCACAAGTCTTTCCTGCATGTTTCATATTATCAAGGTAACGAGCCGAGAACAATTTGGGTTTGATAAGCTCCTACTGCCACCTAGCGGCAAAGCTTAACGACACTGGACGAAGACCGTTTGCGCCTCAGGTTGGCAGGTAGAATAAGTTTCTAAATATGAGGGTGACTCCTCCCCTTCCTGTCGTGTCTGCATTTCAGTTTCTTCGCTGTCCATCTTATCTCTCTTCCTTCTCCCTCCCTTTCTCCCTCTCCGTCCCTCTCCCTGCCTCCTTCCCTCGCTCCCACGCAGCTGAGTCGAATAGTATTAAAAATGGATGTTTATTTTCCCCTCTTCACCCTATGTCACTTTGAGTATTTTCTATTTCACAATATATAACGTACAATTCTAGAACTCATTTACATCTTTATTTTCTCATACCAGAGAAAAGATGCGATATGTATCTATCTGTGACCTATTTATTTCACTTATGAGGATATCCTCAAGGTATGTCCATTTAAGTATAAATGATTCAAACTTATCAGGAAACAAATTTTATATATATAGGGGGTGGTAGGGTGGGTAGGGCTATGGGAAAAATGAGAACTAAATTGTGTCTTATACTGGTACAAATCCCCATTGTGGAGTGCAATCAGGATATATACATGTGACGTACCAATAAAGATTTCAATTTAAAAAATAAAATAAATACAAATGGATGTTTAAACAGCACAGTGCTTTCCCTTTCTCCCTAAACATCTTGTTTAAATGTTCATCTCCTTCTTCCATCCGGAAGTTGCCCGCTGACCAGGCTGCCCTGGGCCCTTCTTGGGGAAGCAGATTCCGGGCTCGGCGAAGGCGGGCGATCCCGATAGCACCGCTCCGGGTAAGGTGCCCCGGGCACCTGAGGCCCCGCCGCCCGGGCCTGCAGCCAGCTCACCTGCACGAGGAGCCGAAGTCCGTCAGCGGCCGCTGCGGTCAGTTTTACCCAGGTGTGATGGTAAAGCTAAAGTAACGGTAATTTAAAGAGCGACCTTCTCTCGTAAAATACCTCAAGGGGGAGCTGGGTGAGGGCGGGAACAGCTGGTAGCACCGTGCTAACTGCTTAGAGTCCAGCCGTCTCACCTGCGTCCTCAGACAGGAAGCAGGAGGCAGAAACAGTCACCTGGGCATCTAAGGAGACTTTCCAGGCGTCCCTCCGAAATTTTCCACTTAAATGCCGTTCATTGGTCAGGCCTTGGCGGAGTGTCGTTCATTGGTCAGTATTTGATGGTACAAAGTCGTTCATTGGTCAGCCCTTGGTGGCGGATGTCATTCATTGGTCAGCCATTGATGGTATAGAGTCGTTCATCGGTCAGCCCTTGATCGTGGATGTGGTTCATTGGTCCGCCCTCAATGGTATAAAGTCATTCATTGGTCAGCCCTTGGTGGTGCATGTCATTCATTGGTCAGCCCTCGATGGTATAAAGTCGTTCATTGGTCAGCCCTTGGTGGTGGATGTTGTTCACTGGTCAGCCCTTGGTGGTGGATGTCATTCACTGGTCAGCCCTCGATGTATAAAGTCCTTCATCGGCCAGCCCTTGATGGTGGATGTCGTTCATTGGTCAGTCCTCGATGGTATAAAGTCGTTCATTGGTCAGCCCTTAGTGGTGGCTGTCGCTCATTGGTCAGTCCTTGATGGTATAAAGTCGTTCATTGGTCAGCCATCTAGAAAGCGGATTGGAACACTTAGTCCTTGTTGACTGCGATGTGCTCAGCTGTGGTAGCGACAGTAGCAGAAGCAGGAGGAAGGCAGAATTCCTGCGTTCTGGGGTAGCTTCTTCCTTCCCGCCCTGCGTGGTCCCGGGGTCCTGCTGCCCTCGCGGTGTCATGCGAGAGCTGAAAGCGAATTCTCGCTGCCCGATGTGTGGCCCCTGCGTCACCCGCCGCCAGCCCGGACGCCACCTCCCTGCGCCGCCCGCGGCTCTGCGGTCAGGCCTCGCTGTGCCCACCGCCCACCCCCACCCCACCCCCGCCCGGACCGCCCACCGCCCGGAACCGCCTACTGCCAGGAACCGCCCCCCTCCAGGAACCTCCCACCTCCCGGAACCGCCCAGCGCCCGGAACCGCCCCCTGCCAGGAACCAATCACCGCCCGGAACCGCCCCCCCCTCCAGGCACCGCCCAATGGGAAGGGGCGCTGCCGGCTCTGTCCACCACCAGACCCATCGAGCGCAAGAAACACCTGCGAGTGAGAGGTCCCGCATACAAAATTTCTTAGCATAATAATCATTAAAACTTCTATTCAGAAAAATATTACATAGAATACAGCGGTAAGATCTCTCGAATTCCTATTCAAATCAGCTTAATATATGATATGAAATCTTTCTGTCCACGTGTTCTGTATACACAGAGAAAATACTGCGGACAGCGAGCAGTAGCGTTAGCCTAATTTTAAAATCACATCCTAGAAAGTACAGTTTTCAAAGTTCCACTGCCTTATGAAATAGACTGTTGAAATAATATTTCTGGATTTTATGTGTACTATGCAAGTATACATATTTAGAAAAATGTCTGAAATAAATACTTTAAAATTAGCACAATCTTTCCATGAGAATAGTGGAACTGCATGCGATCACAGCTTCTTTGCGCTCTGTTTTCCAAATGTCCTCGACGGTTTTAGCTCTCCCTTCCCCAAAAAAAGAGTTCTCAATGTTTTCCTAGGCGACAGCGATGATAAATTTAGACAGATAAATCATACACTCTCACTAGTTGAAATTCTTTGTGTGATTTAACTTATACATTAAATTATATAAGTTTAAAGACGTTCTCAATTCAAAAACACTACCTCGCTGTTTTTTAGAAGGATAAAGTTCATGTTCAGAGGTGTGACTTCTGGGGTCTCCGGCAGGAGAGAAGTCTGCTCTGCCACAATCGTGAGTTTTGCTTCGAAACCTCAAAGCACCCAGCCCTGGAGTTGCTCTGCAGAGCTCGGAAAGCTGAGGTCACAGCCCACGCTGCGCAGAGAAGCCGCCTCACCTCTTGGGGCCGCGCCGCCCTGCGGGGAGGGGCCCCCCAAACTCAGAGGGTGAGGAGGAGCAGGGTCCTCCCATGTCTTCCCAGGGTGCTTTGCAGCACCTGGGAGCTCTCTCTCGCCATCGGCTGGATTTGATGACTCCACGGTGAGAAAAACAAAGAACTGGGGAATGCATTAAACTCACAACGATACACAGGACTATAAATGATAAGCACATATTACTGGGCATCATGCATTTTCATCAAATGGCATAGGATTTTTTCATAAACAAATTGAATATACCACAGTCTTCAAGAGTAATGTGTTTAAAAGTTAAATAGGAGATTAAGAAATGATTTGACATCAGAAAACATATAAAATTATTCATTACTTTTATAGACCCAGTGGAAGAAGTATTTCTATTATTCCAGCAGAATTTGGAAGAGAATGGAATAAAATTTTAATTCTCCATAAACCTTTATATACTAGAAATAAAATTAATTTAATAGAAAAGCTTTTCTCAGTATCCATGAGTGATGTAACATTCAGGTTATGGCTAGCAGCAATACAAGGTCACCCGACCTAAGTAGTTAACAGTACTAGGTTAGAGGTCACAAATCCATAAACTGAAATGAGGAGAGAGATACAGGAACTGTGGAGAAAGTAAAAGGAAGCTGGTATTAGCATCCACTGGCAAAATAATCATCCAAATAGAAAATCTAGAAGTGGTAACTAACATGCAGTGTTTAAGCACGAAAGATTTCAACAAGGTAGTAGAATACCAACAGGAAGATCAAAACACAGTAGACTAAAGTATAACAGGAAAAATCATGCCCTTCAGTTTAATGTGATAGAATAATCATAAATAAGCCTGGTTTTAAAATAGAAATTAGTGGTGAACTCTTGTTGAAACAAGGGACTAAATAAATGCGAAATCTCACACTCACACACACAACACACAATGTGTAAAAGACTGAATTATGGAGATTCATTTCCTCCTGAAAAGAAATAGCTCAGAGTGGAAAAGCAAACGCCCACCTGCCACTCTGCCAATGGACTCACAGAAATGCTCAAAGCCCCTGTGTGGCTCCCGGGAAATAACACTTCCTCTGCGTGTTCGCTGCGGCCGCCAACTATTCTCACGACCTTCCCTTAGTGCTTGTGCCACTTTGCTTCTCAGTGAGAATCGTTATTTTCTAGAGTCCATACAGCTCAGGCCCCCAATTTCTTGTTTTAAAATAACATCAGTAGAGAAAAGTTGTCATTCTTTTCTGAAAGGACTCTGTCACGTAGACACAGCAAAAGCAGAGTCAGTTCTCCACATGCAGGACGTCGGCCGGAGGCCAGAGAACCCGAGGTCGCTTCGTCTCATTTTTCTAACACTGTCAGGAAAAGAATCCTGTGGAGTGTGAAGCAGTCTCCAGACTGCCCTAGCCTGATGCATTTTTCACATTTTTGTGGTTAAGCTATTCATGCAAGAAAACTCAGCCACGGATCTTGCTTGTGCCGATAGCCATCAAACTTTCATGCCCACGAGAAACAGCTGTCCATCTATTTATTTTCCATATATATCTCAGCGTCTTTCTTCTATGGAAACATTTCCCTCCTCGTGTACTTGCAGCACTCATTTACATCCTCCGGTCACACAGCTTTCTGCTCTCACAACCCCCTCAGAGAGAATTCCACGGGCCAGCCGTGCTTTTCCGACCTCCGCCCGCTCACTCTAGCCATCTTGCCAGCCTTCCGACTCTCCCTGTCTGAGTTAATCATACTCCAACCCTCTGGGCTTTCCGCCTCTTCACCTACTTTTACTTTTCTTCGGAGCAATGATGAGAACTTCATATTATGTTCCATAAATATTTTAAAACAAGTACATAAGAGGACAAATAATTCTAGGATCATAGCTGCCAAAAAAGAACTGGGAGATTAATCCAACCTCTTTTGGAAGCAGAGTAATGACAGTCTTTTCTGTCCAGGGAAAGGAATAAAGGTGCTTTTGTTGACTAACAGTCCTAAGAAGAACAAAGCTTAATGCAAGTATTTTGTTCTATGAAGGGAAAGGAACAAGGTAAGCAAAGGTTGAATTCTACAAGTGCCAGATTTGGATTTTTGACAGATGCCCACCATTTGCTGGCAACTTTGCATTCAACATCTGTCTCCTCACGCCCCCCGAAATTCACTTCAACCCAGATCATGACCCAAGAGACCAAAATTTGTCTCACAGCATCACTGCTGGGATTCAGAGAGCCAGGTCAGTTTCTAGCAGCATCACTGCTGTGACTCAGCTGTTTAGTGTGTGTCTCTAACTCCTCATTGCCGGCCTGTTCAGAAGCCATCAACCTGGCCGAGAAATGGACAGACAGCGATGTAGTTCCCAGACACCCAAGAAAGCCATGCAACCCGAAGACAGGACTGCAGCCAGCAGTCTTCAGTCCAGCACCTCAGGGTCTGCCTGAGGCCATGCCCTTCCAAGAAGAGAGCCCACTGGGCCCTGAGTCCACAGGGCAGCGGAGTTCTGGACACCTGGATCTGGGCGAGGGCAAGTGGTCGGCAATGCATGCTCTGAAGTTCCACCCCATCCTCACCGGTCTTTCTGAAGACATGAAATGTCTTACTTAGGAAAATGCCATGTAGCAGTGTAAGAAATGGGGGAAATGATTCATTCATCTTCAATGTCATATAAGGTATGTGACCGTATCCTAGAGATGTACTTAATAAATTTCAGATGTATAAAAAAGCCTTTTATAGTTGCAGTTTATTTCAAGATAGATACAGCAGAGATAGATAGAGCTAGAGAGATAGATAAATCATCATATTTGTATGTAAATGTGTGTATTTTAATAGACATTAAAATATATATTTATATATAATATGTGTTTTAAATTTCCTATCATACATGTTTGTAGTACACAGTGTGGGTGTTTGCTATTCTTTCCCATTTTCTTGAAGTCCTATTCAGGTCTTTGCCACAGCCTAGAACTTCCAGTATTTCCCTGTTTCTTTCTGTCAGTTTCAAAGTTTTAAATCTTAGGGGCTGGTCTTTGATCTATTGGGAGCTGATTTTCCTCCATGGGGAGAACCAGGGGTCTAGTTTCAGTCCTCAACATATGGATGGAGTTTTACCAGCACCGTTTCTCAAGAAGCCTGTTTTCCTTCACCGTATGTTATTGACTCCTCCACCAAGAATCTGATGCTGTAGTTGAATGGGTTTATTTCTGTGCCTACTATTCTATTCCTTTTTCTAGCTGTCTATTTTTATACCAAAACAGTGCAGTTTGGATTATGATGGCTTGGAGGTATAATTTGAAATCAAGTATTATGTGATACCTCCAGCCTCGCTCTTACTACTTAGGATTCCTTCCTCTATTCCATATCTTCTGTGTTTCTATATGAATTGGGGGATAATTTTCTAGCTCTATGAAGACTTTCACTGGAGTTCTGATAGGGATTGGAATTGACTCTATAAAAGCATTCAGAAATCTGGGCATTTTAACAATGCTAATTCCATCAACCCATGAGCATGGCAACCTTGCTGTCTTCTGGTTTCTGCTTGCATCTTTCATCGTTCATTGCAGTTTTCACTCGGCGTTGCATATCACAGAAGTCAGGACTCTTCAAGAGTTGGATGAGAAATGGAACCGTAACATTGATATGCTTCAGAGTCTGATGCTGTGCTTTGAATATCAAAGTGTCTGAACCTGTTTAAATGAGCTTCTCATCACTTTAGAAGACAGCAGCCTTCCTTAGCCAGACTAGAAAATATAAGAGGTCAGACAGTGCATATCCTGAAGAGCTACAGGCCTGGTCTGGTATGACGTGGCTGGTGCGCACCAGGCCTTGGCTGATGGGTGATAGGAACACACTTAGCAGTGTGTGTCCTGAGGGGAAGGCACTTAGGGTGGGAACCAGTACAAAAGAATGTGTGTGGGGGGAAAAAGAACGTGTGGATGTGGAACAAGCTGGAAGCATCGGGAACTGAATTACAGAAAAGAACAGTTGCTGACCCTGATGCACTGGAAGCGTAACTGAGGAAAAGATCACTAAACCCTCTGGATCCATGTGTTTAATATGTGACTAGTCATCCACCAACTTTCCTGCACAAGGCGCCTCTGCCAGCAACATCTAAGGGGTGAAAACTATCCTGCGAAAGTTCTACTTCACTCTCTTCCAGCAAAATTTGCCTTTCTGTTGTCTCCCCTTGCTCTCTGCTGGCACATCTTTTATTGTCTTCCCCTGTTGCTGCTGTCCTCCCTGATGAGGGGAGTCCTTTCCAATTCTCCAAAAACAGTTCTAAGAGCAACGTAGAATCTACTATTATCGGAAGCTGTACAGACCTTCAATCACATGGCCAAATGTATGGAAGCAAGATAACAAAAGACAAGACCTTTACAGCATAAATGGTGGGGGGACCAGAGTAATGAGAGTTCTTATCAGGCTGAGATTCTGTCCCTCAGAGCTTGCCTCTGTTTACCGGACACACACGTCCTTCAAAGGGTCAGAAGGGACACAGAACAGTGGAGTGAGAGTGCTGACACCAGCAGGGTCTTAGCAACAAGGAAACGCAACATTCGAGCAGGAACAGATCGTTCACCAGTGGGAAACTTCTTTCTTCCTATGGATTGATTTTTCCTCTATGGGAGTTTTCTGTAGAAGTCACGCTGCCCTTAGCTGCACTACTGTCTTTCCATCCAAGACATCACAGTGCCATGGATCACTGAGACCTCCACCGTAACCAGCAGTGTGGGGAGGCCAGCCAGTGTGGATAATAGACAGAGAAGCCAATATATAAATTTGCACCTTGGTCTGGGTGGTGTCCAACATAGCACAGGGTACAAATAACAAGTTTGAATTAGGTCCTAGTAGAACCAGAGAACATGAATAAACTGCAAGTCAGATGTATGTGCATAAAAGTTCAACATTCCTACATCTACCGCTCTTCCCGCTGAAGCAATCAATGCAACACGTTGATGTCTCCCCTTTGCATTGCTTTCGGTGTTCATATGATAAGAAACAGGCCTTTTCTGTCAAAAATACGAACAAGAGAACGTTTCCATCTTAAACTCTACTTCATTGTAGGACACCCTATCATTATCTTCGTTTTGAGTGCACCAAGTTACAGAAAATGTTTGTTCAGTTTGGATTTCAGGAATACAGCTAACAGCCAAAGACAACTAAGCAACCAAGGACTTTCAGTCTCCCACACCCCAACTCTCCCCTCCTTTAGCACCTGTTTGCCCCATCCTCTCTCCATGCTGGTTAAACCAGCCAGCCTGAGTAGACAGACTGTAAGCCTTTGAATTCAACTGATGAATTTGAGGGTCACCTGCTTCCCGTGCACTAGGGCTGCTTCGACACCACTCGGCACATCTGCTACCTCATGCTAGAGTGTGCTTGTGCCCTTCTGCAGAAGAAAAACTTGCCTTGTCAAGATTTCTTGATGTCTGAGTGCTTTATTATCTGCACTGAGCCTGAGTCTTCTTTGCAATGATACAATTAGATAGACAAATACATAGATACATAGATACATACATAGATAGATGCATAGATACATACATAGATAGATACATAGATAGATAGATCTTTGCCATTTTCAATATGTGATCTGTGCTTCACATTGATCTCTACTTTCATCTTTGTTGACCTACCAGTGACTGTGTAAATTAGATCTCCCTATGCCAGTTCCTGAGTACCTTATTTATTCTTTGCATTTTCCACAAAACACTTCACAGAATGAGTATTCTTTTCATCTTTCTCATAATAGATATTTATGTTATTTCTTTTTCTGTTTTCTTTACCACTACACATAGTACATAATCTTCATACACTGACATGCATATTTCTGTGGTCTAAATTTCTAGAGAAAGAGATTTGGGATCACAGTTTGCAGTGATGGTGGTTTAATAGAGGTTAGATTAAGTGTACCGAGACACAGTAGAAAGATTCATATCTTATATTACACAATAGAGGGGGTGATAATAGTTCATGAAACCAGAACACATTTTATAAAGTTCTAAAACAGAGGCGTATGTGCCTTTGCCAACTACCTTCAGTGAATGTAATTATTGTATGCCATAAATATCAGCTAAAAACAGTAATAACTAATACTAATAAAATCATAGTGATGAAATTGGGAGAAAGAGATCTACAATGGATGGAGAGAACAGAGTCAAAGGGGAAAGGGATAAAAGAGTTCAGATGTGTTAGGTAGATGTGCATACTCCCTAAGATGAATATAAATATCAGGAACAGCAAATACGTTGTAATAGGAAAGAAAGAAAGAAAGAGAGAAAGAGAAAGAAAGAAAGGAGGGAGGGAAGAAGGAAGGTAGGAAAGAACGGCGGGTGAGCAGGCTTGAAGCTTTCAAATATAAAGCAAAGGCCAAGACAGAAAAAAAAACTCAGTTTCATGACTTAATCTATTATGCACATCTTAAAATGCCACACTAAACATCATTCAGATGCGTGATTAATATATAATATTATAAAGTGAGGAGGAAACTGTGTAAATGTGCAATTATAAATGGAAATCACCCAATTTCTTCATAGAAATTGTTCCACTTTATGTGATTGGCAGAAAATGAATGTATGGATATGAATAAGAACAAATTATGATTAAAATCTATCAAGGTATTGTCTCTGATAAAAGGTATAACATAAGCATTTTTACATTTTTTTCATCTGCTTGACTAATATGAGGTTGAATGTATTTTCCATACATTTTTGGTAGTTAGTATTCCTTTCATTGTGAACTCCTGCTTATTCACTGGCACATTTACCAATAATATTTTTATTTCACAGTGAATTTGAGGCCGCCCTTATAAAATGAGGGTAATATTCTCTGTATGTGGACATAAAATTGCCTACCATTTTCTTATTTTATTGTTGTAATTATCCATTGTATTTTTGTCTTTCTACCTATTTCTGTTTCCAAATCTGAACTTTTTTTAGTTCACACAGTCAACACTGTACAAATATTCATCTATGTTTGCACTAGTATATTTTTATGTTTGCACTTTTAACCTATCTTCACCTTATTTTTGAGATACTCAGCTGTCATAGAGAACAAGACAGAGGCAGACAATTATTTAAGTAATTCTGTAGTTTTCAAATGTTCTATGAACAGCCAGAATCAACTCTTACAAAGCCTCTGGCTCCCACTCGATATTCTTTTGACAGCACTTTTGTCCAGTCAGTGGTGTTGCACAAATGGAATTCTACCTTATGTACTTATTGGAGAGTGCTTCCTTTTCATCTTTCTCTTGAATGCATCTTTCACCTCCTTGTTCCTCAAGCTGTAGATGAGGGGGTTCAACCCAGGGATGACCACCGCGTAAAACAGGGAAATCACTTTATTGATACCCCGCGATGAGCTTGAGCCAGGCTGGACGTAGATGAAGAAAAGAGTCCCATACAAGACCGAGACAGCTGCCAGGTGAGAGGTGCATGTGGAGAAGGCTTTCCACCTCCCTTGGGAAGTCTGGATCTTCAGGATGGCCACCACAATGCACACGTAGGACACCATGATAATTGCACCACTGAGCACTCCTATAGCTCCAGCCAAGACAAAAAGCACCAAATTATTCATCCAGGTGTTGACACATGCTAAGGAAAGCAATGGGGAAATATCACAGAAAAAGTGATCAATTATGTTTGGACCACAAAAGGGTAAGGAAAACGTCAAAATAGTATGGGTCATGGTGCTTACAAGAGCTATGACGTAAGACCCCAGCACCAGCCGCACACAGACCGGCTGGGACATGACAAGTGCATACAGCAGGGGTTCACACACGGCTGTGTACCGATCATACGCCATGGCGGCCAGGAGGGAACACTCCACTGCCACAAAGAGACCAAAGAACCACATCTGTGCGGCACAGCCCACAAAAGAGATCCTCTTCTTCTCTGCGAAGACATCACTCAGGGTCTTGGGGGTGACGGAAGAAGAAGAACAAATGTCTACAAAGGACAAGTGGCTAAGGAAAAAGTACATAGGAGTGCGGAGTCTGGGGTCAACCGCTATGAGAGTGATCATGCCCACATTGCCGCTCAGCGTGGCCAGGTAAACCACGAGAAGCAGGAAGAAGAGGATGATCTCCCGAGGGAGGTGAGCGGTGAGGCCTAAGAAGAGAAACTCGGTCACCACTGTTTGGTTCCTCCTTGCCATGGGTCACCGGGAACCTGTCGTGTAAGAAAAAGAACTTACTTCCTTATGAAAAAAGTAACCGTTACTGTCCACAGATAGTGTTTAAATCCATGACAAATCACTTAAATGGTCCCGTAAAAGACTACTCTAAAATATTATTGAGCTGGTAGATAAGATTCCTAGCTCTTAGGATTGTTTGACTTTGGGGTAATTTAGCCTCAGTCTCTGGGCTCCGTGCCTACGTCCATCACATTGTCCAATGTGATCTAAAACTCCATGTTACAAGACTGTCTCCAGAGGGGACCACTGTCCATAATTTACCCTACAGTGCAAAGGGAAAATAAAGCCTACTTATGAATGCTTTCACAGGAGAATACGGTAAGCCAATGGGATGTCTGTTTCCTACTAGTAAACAAGGAAGGGAAAAGCAAGGGGTAGTTGTCCTCACTGAAGGTTCGATACTTTCATAATGTTAATAAGACATAGTCCACATATGCACTTCCTGTTTCCTCTTAAAAAGAAATGAGGAAACCACCAAATACCCACTTGATAAAAAGCTTCTCTTCTTAAAATCAGAGCAAATGATACCTGTTCTTATTCATGATGAAATGTTCTGAGAGAGAACACGATTCGTTCTATAGTAAGTGCAGAGTAAAAGAAAAATCAAGAAAAAACATGCAGGATGTAAAGTTGAAGTAGAAACGGATGGAAAGTTAAACTTTTCCCCACTGCATAATTCCAGGAAAAGAATATGATACCGGAGGAGAACATAAGACGCCTAAGAGCTCAAGCATCAGCCTGTGGGGAAAATTAGACAGAAAGCTAAGTGTTACCTGAGCTAAAAGAACAGAATTATTTTACAAGATGTTGGATGTTTTGTTTTGTTTTGTTAGTTTTTTTTAAGACAGAGTCTCACTCTGGAGTTCAGATTGGCCCTGAGCTCACTATGTAGCCCAGGCCAGTCTCAAACTCAGAGCAATTCTCCTGCCTCTGCCTCCTCAGTGCTGGGATTATAGGTGTGAGCCACCACGCCCAGCGGAGTTGGAGATTTTACATAAACTTCAGTTAGGACATTGATTCTGCAATTAATAATACTTATATAGATAACAAATGTAAAGTGTATGATACTTAATTAAGGAAAAGACTTTAAGAAAAAATTTTTAGGTGACTTGTTAGTCAATTGAGGAAAGAAAACAATTCTCCTTGAAACTCCTGAGATATGATAATTCTCTAAGCTAACTAAATGTCTGGCTGGTACAGCATCATCAATGTTTGCCAAGTCAACTCGATATATAATAATGTCTTTGAGAACTCAGCCTGTAATACTTTTCAACAGCAAATAATAATTCCGTCATCTCTATTTATTATTACCTTATCTTTACAATGATTGTTCAGTTAATGTTATCTGGAGTATGTTATTACTCATCACAAAAACATGGGCTCTGGGTTTTTTATGGACACTGAACCATTGCAGAAATATTTCGTTTATGATCATCTAAATATTGCTGCGCAGGAGTTTGCAGTTAAGAGGTAGTACAGACTAGTTTTAGCTCTAGTCCAATACTACTCATTAATATATTTAGTGTAAGTCATCCTGAGTCTTCTCTAAAACGAATAGGATGAATATTGTGCTTTTTTAATATCTAACATTTTAAAATTTTAGAATTCTTCAAGGATATCATATCTCCTTTTGAAGAAATATCTCTTTTCTCTTGATAAACACATGGATAACACGATGTTTTGTAACATGTGTAGGGATGGAATGATAATTTAAGTGTCTTCATGCACTTTTTCAGGTGAAAACTTAAAAATCAGCAATTTTTCAAGACTACATTGTTATCAACTATCATTATTTTACTAAGACAATTCATTTCAGAAAAACAATTCTTTTAGGCGCTATTTTTGTCTGAAGGTAATGCAGACAAAATGTCGACATTTGTTCTTGTAGAGACCCTGAAGTGCGTGTCCCAACCTCAACCTGCAGAGTCCACCATCCGCCAAAAACTTCACATTGTTCGAAACACAGCACCCTCCCGTCTTGAAGGGAATCCTTCCCAGCTCCCTGCACTCGATCACAGCAAGGCACCTTCTAGCAGTGAGGACAGAAGCCTCGGCTCCGTGGGGGTGGCCGTTTTCTCCAGGAGGCCCCACTTTCGAGGCTCACAGTGAAAAAGACAAAGCCGCATCCCGACCGGCCTGGGCGCAAAGACATCATCTTTGGCCTGAGTATCAGTCCACAGCCTGTGTAGAGTCAGGGACCTTTTCTTGAGAGATTTCAGTAAGAAATTAAACCCCAAAGAACTTAAACCTCAAGGGCTTCCCCCTGAAGGGACAAAATTAAAGCTATCTTAAATACATTTGGGCCAACTCTAAATTCCTAGCTGTAGCTCATCTTAGAGAAAAGCTTTCTAAGGAAACTGCGCATGCGTGCGTGCGTGCGTGCGTGCGTGCGTGTGTTTCTCATTGGGAGCATCTTTCCAAAACACAGCCCTCTTTTCTACTAGCTGCAAGTTGTTCCGAAGGCAGCCAGCACTCACTAAGATGAAGTAGGGAGCAGCCCCAACACAGAAGCTGCACCATTTAGGCACAAATCCTAATTCACGTTTCACCGATGGGACAAGTGGGAGCAAGTTTTTGAGCCTGCCTGAACCTCATTCCCTCAAACTCCAAAATAAGGGAAGCAGTGGTTACCAGCTCACAGTGATATCCAAGATGTTTTGAAGTTATGACTTTAAGTGAGCTGTGTGCATTGTAAATACATTTTCTTTTGGCTTATATGTTCACCCTTCATATCTACTGTTGATATACTAAAATTTTTTATGTGTTCTGTGATAATGATATTTTTCTTGAAGTTAAATAAAGTTTTTTAGTATGTTTTCAAAAAGACAACCCTCTACTACACAATCTTTTCAGTGCTTTATGTCCTTCTCTTATTTTGCTCTCCAGACTCCTGGAAATTATCTTAATGCATTTTAAGTGATTTGGAAAAATCTGATCTATTTTCGTGCACAAATCCAATGGATCCAATGCTTCATTATACACACTTTATTTTCCTCACTACTCTCGCCATAAAGTGCTCACGCTCAGCATCATTTTATTCTTTAACTATGAAGCAATCAGCACACATTAGCCAATATATCCACATTCTTTATACAGTCTCATGGGTGCCTTGGCCTCTTCTTGTTCCGCGTACTGCAAGTCAGTGCCCAGTAGATGAAAACGAACCATTTTCTTCTTCAAGGTCAATTGTGCATTTCCATTCTTTGCTTTGTCACATAAACTTCAGAGCTGCGTTGACTCTGCCAGCTCTGATGCCTGGACTCAGAGATGCGTGGCTCCTCAACCCACCGATCACGTCTTGACTCTCACCTCTCATTACAGGCGCATTATTTGTTTCTGTCTAGCATGGCAATTGCCATCATCACAAAATCACTTCTGATCCCCTCTTCTAACACCTCCTTTTTCATTCCTTTTTCTCTCACTAAAACACTGGAAGTCCAAGTTCCATCTGCACTATGAGGGATATTAATTATATCTTCTTCCAAGAAAGCTTTCCAAGTCCTATGCAATCAAAACAATCACTCCATGTGGACTTCAACAGCACTATTTCTCTTTTTTCTCTTAGAAAATACACTTTCTGTTCTTAGCTTCCTTTGCTACATCGCTGTGATAGTCCAGAGGTCACTGTCTCAGCTGTTTCAACAGATGAAATCTTTGCTACCCATGAGCTGTGTTCTCAAAGGTTGAGTAAATGAAAATAACCATGCAGGAATCACCACAGTTTAACATACAGTAAAATTTCATTTATTTTCCTAGAAACACCTGAAAAACTCCACACTGCAGATGACATGGAAGGGTGTCCAGTCCTGCCGTTCAGTGTGGTGATTTGCCGTCCCCCCAAAACAGGACATGGACCATTTTGCCTACACGTGTTCTGGCACTCTGACCCCTTATAGCAAAACTAGATTACACAATAGTCATCAGAAAATGTGTACCACAACTAAGTCTAAAGAGTATCTTTCCAGTGTGCACTACATGGTATAGCAGGTAACTGGATTGCTTTGCACAAAGCAAATATTGTTTTGAACAGTTTTAAAAATCTATCAGAATGTAGTAATAAAAAAAGGAAACAAAACTTATGTACATAGGGGGACGGGGGCTTGTAGGGTGGGTGGGGTAATGGGGGAAAATGAGAATCAAGTCGTGTTGTATACTGGTACAAACTCTCAATGTTGAATGTGATGATGATGTGTATTCATAATGTACCAATAAAGATTTGAATTTTTAAAAACTATCAGAATGTTAATAAAACTCCAATTTTCTAAACAGCTCTCTTTTCATTTGGCAAAATAAACGTATGGGAATCTAAGGAAATATGGGTTGTTAACATTCTTATGCCTGCTGAGCGAGCTTCCGCCTGCTGCATGGAAAGACCAACACACTGAAGAACTGCAGGTGAAGTCTGACAAGTTCGTGGATCGTGTAGCTGTCTGATCAGAAGTGCGGCTCACACTCTGAGGGTCCAGTTTCCTCAGCTGCAGGAGGAGTGAAGAGTCCTCTTCAAACGGGAGTTAAGAGTAAGAAATTGCTGTATGATATGTGGGTGTCTACGACATAGTGATGGAAGGTGAATATAGGATACTAACTTCATGACTAAAAACTAATATTGAGCTTCTTAAACGATGATGTTGGTAAAGAAACAAAAAAATCAATGCACCAAAACTGTCAGCTCAGAAGAAACATGCACACAAGATCCGTGTCACACAGAGGCAGAGGCAGGTGTGAAACACAGCTCTTCCTCTTGCTGATCACACGTTTTTAAAATAACCGCCTAGTATAATTGAATGTTGGCGTGACAGGCAGAATTTCAAAACTGGTCCCACACAGATGTCCCAGAGTCTGTTGATGTGGAGATGTCCTTCACATGATTTTGTTGTTCCTTATGGCACTGTTAACTTTGTGAGACAGAGAGAGATGTGGGTCCGGATCTTTCCTCATCTGACAACATTAGGAGAAGTCATGGAGTCCCACAATGGTCCAATAAGGTAGATGCATCCTGAGACCATAATGAAATAATAAATTGGAATCGAGGAACTCAGCTACACCCTTTCCCAGACTACCTTCCAGATAGGAGAGACAATTCCCCAAAAGTTCAAAAATGAAAAAGAAGACAAATAGAGATGGGTGTCTATCGGTAAGAAATATATTAACAATGCAAAGAAAGTGCAAAATACCCTGCTTTTGAGAAAGTCTGTGCTAAAACCATATTAGTAGAACTGCTATACAGCGATAAACAGAATAGAATTAGATAGGAGAAGATCAGGGCACTCCTGATCAAGGCCTGGTGGGTCAGGCCTACAGGACTTGGCACTGGGAAGGGTGAGGCAGAAGGGTCACCAGGGGCTTAAGGCCAACCTGGGCTACAAAGCGAGCTCAAGGCCAGTCTGAACTACATAGCAAAGTTCTGCCTAAAAAAAAAAAAAAACCAACTTACTCTTTAAAAGTTCCCGTTTCATCATTTTTTCTGTGCCAAACTCTATCTTAAGCCATACATATATAGATATGTGTACGTATATGCGTATCTACCCAAACTGATATAGCTTCCTTTTTGCAGATATTCTTTCCATCCAAGCAGATGAGCTAGAGCTGGTATTTGAAACTACATCTGTCAAATTTTAATGTCCTAAAAACAAGAATTAGTGTTTACTACTTATTATTTGACCAACAAATATATATACTGGGCGCCATTTATGCTCCCGATGGTCAAGTCCAGAGATGAAGAGGTGTACATAAAACGTCCTTACTCCCATAGACCTGCTCCTCTGTGTGGAAGAGGCAGTGAACCCACAAGCAAACAGAGCATGGAGGTGTCTTTAAGTACTTTGAAGAAGTAAAGAAAAAATGAGTGGGGTGTGAATGAAAGGGAGTTGTTCCATGTAGAGAAGTCAAGGGCTTCTTTGATCACAGGACATTTTATCAGAACCTCAGTTGGGGGAAAGCTGTGAGCTGTAACACTTCTTTAGAATGAGCAGACGGACACTAGAAGGACAAAGAACATCCCGATTTCCTAGAGGAACAACCTCAGAGAAGCAGCCTCTGGCAGGTGCAGGCCGCGCTGTGGGCAGTGAGTGCTGAGCAGTGAGTTTTTTAATACAAAGCCAATCAGTATGAACTTCTCGGGCTACTGAGACAATCTATACTGGACTTCTGCTAAATAGTTTTTTATGGTGCATAGGGCTTGGAGTAAATAGAAAATGAATCACAACTCATGGAGGACAACACACTTTTAAGATCTAACTAATTTATGGAACAGGAGTCAGTGTAAAAAAAGTAGTCAATGTTTCAATCTCTTCTCTAAAGTGATTACTTTAATTAGCTAATAGTAAATATTTTCCCCATCACAGTATTATATAACCCATTCCATATTTAACACTCCCCATGTAACAAACTTCTACATCATATAAGAAAATAAAGGCAAATCCTGAAGGTCAGAATAAAATAGGTTGTGAATTTTTCCCTACACCCTGGAAAACTCCAAGGTCCTAACACAATTTCTCTGAGACCCTTCTGCACTGCTGTGGCCCAGAAACCATGGACAGAACTATATCATAAATGTTATCTGCTCATCTTTCTCAGCCCCTGTCATATTTAAAGAGGATTTTCTTCACCAACAATTCTAAAATAGAATACTTTAGATCCACTTTTTGTCCCCTGTCTGAGTTTGTTACAAGTGCTCCACTGACACATAAACAATGTTGTTTTTCTACCTCATTAGCGCATAACTTCAATGACCAGTTATCTCTCCATATGCAGGGCACCGGTAATGCCTCTCTGACACAAGCAGCACACAGATAAACGTGCTGAGCTGATTAGCAATCGCTGGGCCCCTTGGCTCCCTCTCCCTTAACTGAATGGCATTTGCTGCATCCTGATCCAATACGGCCTAACAATGGCCCCATCGTTGGCAAAAGCTGCAGTGAAGTAAAAAGCATCAAATACAAAAATCCGAGGGCTTTAGAACCTACTTACATCCTGCAGTGAACTAAAAAAAAAAAATGAGTATCTCTTCTTAAGTCAGTCTGAGTGCTTGTCTGTTGCTGGAAGCCGGGAAGGGAGGGGGGAGCGAGGGGCTCATAAAGAGAAACCAAACGCTGGTGGAGAGATGCGTTTCCACAGCAGTGAGACAATTACAGAACGAAACAACTTACCATGTACCTCGTGACTCACTGGAAGAGCTGAAACTCCAAAAATAAAGTCATGAAAGACAGAAACACTGCTCGATACACGTTTATGCATCATTGAAATTCTACACGGTAGTCCATAAGTATGAATAGTTCAAATAGTAATGTTAGATATTTAAGCAGGTTATCAAAAAGTAAGTTAAATTAGAACTTTTATTTGAAAAGACGTTCAGAGATAAGAGAGTGAGTAAAACATATTTCTACCAAGCGTGTCTTCTTCCACCCTTTATTTCTTGGGTAGAAAGTTGCATTCCAGAAAAGAAAGAGAATGTATGAAAAAAATACTGTTTCTGAAAGAAAAAGAACAGTGGGTCTAAACCCTGAGGTGCAGGAGGGCCTCCCTACTCCTCGGCCATCACATTCATCACCCAGGAGGCGGGAGCTGACGCCCAGCCCACCACACAGACCCAGCATGTTGTCACTGCTTCTGGATTATAGAGCAGAGGCAGGATCGCCACCAAGTCAAACACTGTCCATCAGTAGATACCTTTGATGCATAAACCACTTACAAACACAAAGCCAAAGGAGGAGTCACAGTGATTTCAAGTCTCTGCAAAACCTCTGTTCCAAACTCAAAGCTATCACAACACGGGTCGTGTGGATGATGAATACCACCCTTCTTTGTCCTTTATGTTCAGTTCGTTCAAGAGGAATCACGGGGATGAGTCCGGACTCCAAACCCGCTGGCCAGCCTCAGACACCACTAGGCTCACTGACTCCATCTTTAACATTCATTCAGAATTTAGCAGAGAATCTTCCATTTCCTAGTCACAATCTTGGAACTTTGACCAAAGTTGTGGGGTTCTCTGCTCCGTGGACCTCAGTTTAAAGTTCTAAATTTAAATTTTTTAATATTGAAAAGAAAAAGATTGAATGAGAATATTGTTGCAAATGTTGTGTGAACTGACTTGTCAGGGACACCGAGAACTACCGAGTGAATCTCGACTCAAATGCAGGGGTCTCGAGCCCCAGCCAGGACACTTGCCTCTGGAGAATGCCACAATCTATAGCACTTTTTGATTAATGTTCTTCGGAGTGAATCCTTGACCTCCTTATTTCTTAGGCTATAGATAATTGGGTTCAGCATTGGAATCACCAGTGTGTAAAATAAAGACACCACTTTATGGATATCCAGGGAGAAACTAGAGCTGGGACGAACATAGATGAAGAAGAGCGTGCCGTAAAGGATGGAGACGGCCGCCAGGTGTGAGGAACAGATGGAGAAGGCGTTGTGCCTCCCATCAGCAGAGCCCATCTGCAGGATGGCGACAACAATGTAAACATAGGAGACCAAAATGATGGTGCCGCTAAGGACTCCCAGGACTCCAGCCACGATGAAAAGCAGAAGTTTATTGACCTGCGTATCCACACATACCAAAGAGAGGATGGGAAGAAGGTCACAGAAGAAGTGATTGATGACATTTGGACCACAGAAAGGCAGGCGGAAGGTGAAAGTCATATGAATCAGGGTGCTCACCAAGCCCATGGTGTAGGGCCCTGCCACCAGCCGCATGCAGACCCAGGGAGACATAAGCAGCGTGTACAGCAAGGGCTTGCAAATGGCTACGTACCGGTCATACGCCATGGAGGCCAGCAGGAAGCACTCGGTCACTACAAACTGACTCACCAAGCATAACTGCACTGCACAGTCAAGGAAAGAGATTGCTTTGCTCTCCGCAGCCAGCATCTTGGGACCGATGAGAGAAGAGAAGCAAGCATCCATGAAAGACAAGTGGCTGAGAAAAAAGTACATGGGTCTGTGGAGTTGAGAGTCCATCCAGATGAGGGAGATCATGCCCAGGTTTCCCACAAGAGTGACCATATAAACGAAGAGGAAGGTCAGGAAGAGGACAACTTGGTGTGGGAGGGAATGTGTCAAGCCAGTGAAGAAAAACTCCATCACAAAACTTTGATTTCCACGATCCACTTCTGATCTCGCCTGTTAATGAAAATAAACACAGTCTTTCTATACAATAAATTCATAGTCAAGGGTTTCTTAGTTTTACATCCGAATTTAACTTTTGTTTCTGTAGTTGCATAGCAGAGGCTGGCAGCCTCTGTCACAACTCTGCTACCCCTCACGCTCCCTACACTGTGTAGGGAAAATCAAGTCTCCTCCTGTGCCCCCTTAATCAAAAGAAGACGTGTACAGAATGGGAATTTCAGACATAGTGAAGTTTGGAGATTATCTAAGACTCGTTCTCTAACTTTGCTACGTGACTTATCTGAAAACACCTGGTTTTGAGTCAAGTATATTTTAAGAAATATTGTTCAGAAAAAGGAATTCTGTGGGTTCAGAGTATTGAACTTCAGGGTCAGGGACAGTGCTCGGAATGATTCTTTCTTAGTCTTTTAGGTTGTACAAAAAGAATAAAGCCAACTGCTTCAGGTTATCTAAACTTTGGACATCTGAGAGCTAGAGGGGGAGATGGACTAAAGATTGTATAGATTTGAACAGGACTGACCAATTCCATAGTCTCTGGTGGTCTCAGTCCTTCCCATAGTTGTTGCAAACACCTACTAATCTACTCACTCCTCATATGATTGTAAGACAGTAAGGGACAGGCTGTTCAGCAAAGAGCAGGAGCTTGGTAGAGAAAAGTATCTTTAAGGAAGAAAGGAGTATGCTGGGCATAGATTCCATGAAAACAAAAACCTGAATAACACAATACTTTGTACATGGTCGTCATAGGGGTTTTATTTATATTAGACAAGAGCTTACAAAGATCAAGAAGCCCTACCATGGGTAAATGATTGAGCAATATATGATACTGGCTACCGTACAGATAGAACTCAAGGAATTATGCTAAATTGAAGAAAGTCAGTCACAAAAGGTCACAGAGTTTATGAACCAACTTAGATAACATTCTGCAAATGATGAAATTATGGAAACACACTAGCGGTTATCAGGGAGAAAGGATGGTACTGTGGCTACAAGGAGGTTCGCACCACGGTCTTGGTGATAATGGAAATGCACTCTGACTGTGGCAGTGGTTACATAGATCTACCCCTGAGTCATGTGACAAGGGGAGAGGCAGACACATCCTGTCAATGCCATCTTTTTAAAATTTTGTTTTATTAGCACATGTGCACAGCGCATAATGTTTCTCCCGGGTGGGAAGTTGGTATACGTGGACAGTTCATTCCTTGACTTTGATGTAGGACTATAGTTACATAAAATCTTTGCTGAAATCTAGGTAACAGATACACAGAATGTCTCTGTATAATATCTGTGTGTCTAAGAATTTGTGGTCATTTCAAAGTTTAACTAGTTTAAGAAACCATGAAACAGAGATAAGGAGTGGGGTAAACCAAGACAATACAAAAAAAAAATCAGTAAGACTAAGGGAGAGAGATACAGATTTGAGCTTTGAACAACGCATGGCTATTTCAACACCTCGAGCACCTGAAAGTGTCCTGAGGGTGTGTGTGCTGCAGTCGTACTGAAGAGGACAGCAACCCTCTCGAGTGGTAGGAAGCTTTAAAAGGATTTTTTCAAATTCAAATCATTATTGGTACAAAATATATACACATCATGATCGCATTCAGCATTGAGAATTTGTAACAGCGCATGACACAACTTAATTCTCATTTTGATTAACCAAAAACAATTGAGATGAAAAGGTGCTGACCTCTTGTGATCTCAGAGGTAATGAAGCTTAGGAAAGAAAAGGCCTGGAGAAATGTGATGAAGGCCAGGCAGCAAAATGTCATCTCAGTGATAAAATGTTCCCATTTTTTTAGACACAAAATTCCATTGGAGCATATTCATCATTATAAGTTATTGCATGAGATAGAACGATAGAAAGCATTTTATAAGTCACAAAAAAATTATAAAGCTTAAACGAGGATACATGTACCTATGTTCTCAAATAGCTTCTTTAAACAAAGGTACTGAGGTGTACACACCAAGAATAAGTGTGCAGTTTTTACATCCCTCTGCTCAGCTGTGAATCCTGTGTGAACCAGTAGGGTTGACTGTGAAAAGCCTCTTCAACTCCGATCGTCCGGTTTTACCCAATGGACAGATTCTCATTAATAAAAAAACCATGATTCTACATAGCTCTCAACACCAACAGATTAAAAATAAAAGGCAGCTGATTCCAATGACTCTTTTCTACTTGTAACCCAAAAAATTATAAGGGAAGCATAGAAATTAAGAGCCAGAAAAGATTAAACATCTCAACTCCAACCTTCTACGAGCATGTGTGTCTTTAGCACATTTTGATATCCATTCACCAAACAAAATCGTATCTGCCAAAATATACATGTTCAACTTGGGTCATTTAGAGCAAAAGGCAAACTCAGAATGAATTATAAAAAGCGCAGTTCCTGAAGACTAGTTACCCTGAAATATGCCCTTCTCAATCTCTTCGGGTACCTGGAAAGACAAAGAATGTGCCTTGCTATCCTGGCGCTGAGCCTTCCTGGAGCGCTGCAGTGAAGACAACACTGGCTGGCTCCCACTCCCCACCCAGGGGAGATGTTTTGAAAGGCTTGCGAGTGAATGGAAGTCCTCCCTCGAGGAAGCAGAAGCTCAGGAGATCAGGCCCACAGAGAAGATATTAAAGTTTTTTATTCACATTCACTAAGTGAGAGTTAGCAAATGAAGCACTGTCTACACAGTACCTGGCGTGCTGCTCAGAACCAAAGTCCACACTTAGCGTGCAGGAGGGTCTGGGTTCAGCCATCACCCAAAGAAAGGGAAAGTGTGTATCTATGGTCTACAAATGTGATTTCTTTCTTTTTTTTTTTTTTTAAGGTTTTTTGAGCCAGGGTCTCGCTTTGTGGTTCAGGCCGACCCTGAGCTCAGCCTCAAACTCACACCACAGCAATCCTCCTGCCTCTGCCCCCTGAGTGCTGGGATTACAGGCGTGAGCCACCACGCACGGCACTGTGGCATGTGGTACTGATTGCTGCTGGGTGTGAGTCTCCATACCTAGTATTGTTATGTGGTTACCACAGATCGAACCCGGGTCCTTGCGCTTGCAAGACAGGCACCAGAACCACTGAGCTTTATCCCCGGCCCTAAATGTGATTTCTTGATACACAAGAACATTTGGACCAAACACATTTTTCAGGTGTTGTTAGGAATCCATCACTTCACCTGTATCTTGGCTTCCCTCTGAGACCCATCATGGCCCTGAGACCGTTTCTGTTTAGTTACCTCAGCCATCTCGTAGCCTCCGCCCCATCAGTGTGTCTCTGAACTATCATTTCCTACTTATTCTTCATTTCTTGTTAACCTTTTCTGGGGTGAGAACATCTACAGTCTACACTCCCGGCAAATTTCAAGTGTGGAGTGTATTATTACTAACAAGTCATCACACTGTGCAAGAGATCCCCAGAGCTTATTACTCTTTGAAAAAATGCCTTTGACGACTATATCAAGGATGACTGCCTAAAACGAAACTCTCTTGAACACAGTAGCTTCCCACACCATCCAGCAACTGCAGTTTTCAGACTTCCTACCTGAGCATTTCCTCTTGACCTCAGGTAGATGTGAGATGTGGAGCTTCTATATTAGAAAAAAAAAAAACTTGATTGGAATTTGTAATAGTGATTCCTAGAAATAGGGAAGGCTAGCGATTAAATAAGGGGTACCAAAATGCAGGGAGAGAGAAGTAGTAAGCTCTAGTGTTCTATCGCATACCGGGATAACTATGACACACTATCAACTGTTAAATATTTTATGAGTCACTAGAAGAGAAGGGATTTATGTTCCTAAAACAAGATGAAGATGCAGAAATGACAACATTAGATTTTATCTAATTTGATTAGATCAGTACACATTGTACACATGTATCAAATATCCCTCTGTAGCACGTAGATATACTTATTACATGATAATCAAAACAATATTTCATGTTAAAAGAGAAAAATATTAATTGCCTTTATTATTATAAACTGTATATATGCATTGAATTATAATATTGTAGTCCATAAACTCTAAAGTTAGAATAAATAAATTTAAAAATTAGAGCACTGATTCAGAGAATTTACCATCAGAACAGCAATCTGGGAGTGCAGCAATTCTAGGAACACCCTGGTGGGTGCAGAAGCCAGTAGGAGGGCAAAAGCACTCTAACCAGAGGTATAAATATGAGCTTGTGGTGTCATATTTATAAATAGATGTCCCCTCGCCAGGCTTCGGGACTTGATAGGTGGGACTTTGGGGCAGCGGCTGCATCATGAGGTCACGACGCTGTGGGTGGATTAATCCTCTAACGACTTTATAGCTACGTGTGACTCGGGAGGTGCAGCCCAATCAGAGGAGGTGGCCACGGAGGTTGAGGGCTGGAAGGTCTCTCCCCTGCCCCTTCGATTGTTTTCTGCTTCCTGCTGCCATGCCAAGAGCCCTTTCTTCTCTGCCACGCTGCCCTACATTGGAGCCAGCCAACAGTGGCCCGAAACCTCAACGTGCTCTGAGCCAAAACAAGCCTTTCAAGTTGTCATGCTGGGCTTTGTGTCATCTGGGTATCAGTAGCAAAGAAGTAAGTCAGACAGATTTTGGTTCCAGAGAAGTGGGATCATTTCTGTGGGACCCTCTGCCCACGTCGTTCAGAAGCCTTTGTAACTGGTTTGCAGAAGGATTCTGGGGAGGTTTGGAGGTGCTAGCTGGAGAAACAGCCCTAGAATGTTATAAGCTAACTTTGATGTGAAATTCTTGTTGAAACTCAGGAGACTAGATTGATGATAGAAAGCCAAGATGTAAAAACTGTACTTGGGAACTGGGATTCCTTGTGTATTGTGGTCTGGTGGAAAATTTCTCTACATTTTTGCTCATGTCCTGAGACTTGGCATGAGCCTGAGATAAAAAAGAACAGGCTAATTTACCTGGCAGAGGGAATTTCACAACAGCCGAACATTTAAGCAGTGGCACTAGTGTTGTTCGGGGCATTTAGCCGGCTCTGCCTTTAGAGTGAAGAGCAAAAGTCGCAGCTGAATGATTTCAATAATTCTGAATTTGGCCAGAAAGGAAGCTCTAGGTAAGTTACAGCCTGCAAAGACAGAAGAGAGAAGAGTTTTGTTGCTAAAAATATTAACATTAAAAAGAAGCCAAATACTTTAGATCTAAACAATATAGAGGGTGCTTTGAGGCTATGGGAAGAGTGCAAATGATCCACCGTTTGCAGACTCAGTGGAAAAGTGAGGATCTCGGGAAGAAGCCCCAGGACACGGGGCTTCAGAGTGGCAGGGCCTGAGAATGGAAAGTGATTCCCCAGAATTCAGTTCAGTGTGATCATCCATTCAGCAACCCGGAGGCCTGTGCGACCGCCGGCAGGACACAGCATGGCTCAGCCCCTGCTCAGACTGGCGCCGTCCGCGTGGAGCTGGCTCTACCTGCATGCAGGGCGCGAATGTGGCGGGCCAGGGAGGATTCCACCCAAATTCCAGAAGAAGACCTGGAGGCTAGCACAGGATGTGGAGCTGTGAGGTTGAGGTGGAGGCGATTCAGAAGACTGGAGCAGCAAGGGGCAGCTCAGGAGGCTGAGGCAGGGGGTTTCTTGAGCTCAGAGTTCTGAGCCAGCTTGGGCAATATCCAAAGTAAGGGCAACAATCAGGGGAACTTGGGGAAGGGCTCAAAATCCAGCACTGCTTTCTAGAGGAACAGGGCGAAAGGGCTATAGCATGGCGATCAAGCAGGGAATGAAGACCCTGCCCTGGAAACGCGTGGATAGAGCCTTACTTCACAGGGACGTCATACAAAATGCCTCCCAACTATTGGCTGAATGCACACAGCCTTGCCATTTCCATTGGCTACTGGCTCCTCTCTAGGTGAAAACAGCCAATCATCTAATGCTGCTAAAAAACGCACCTTCAATGAATGAGGAGGAGCCAGAGAGCTCCTGTGCGCCCCACGCACCTGTTCCCTGGCTAGAAGTACTGCTGGGTGGAGGCATAGCTGCCGGCCATGAACATGCATTACACACCACGGGGTGTTAACACGTGTTCATACGTGCTAGAAGCGTGTTAGACGAGAAAAAACGCTTCGGAGCCGTCTGCAAACGCAGCTTGCATTCTTAGTCGTCCTGCTCACGCGGGCATTGTGTCTAAGCACACTCCCGTCTTGAAGGGAATCCTTCCGCAGCTCCCTTAACTCCATCACAGCCAGCCACCCTCCGGGAGTGAGGACAGAAGCCTTGGCTCCCTCCCCTGCAGGCTCCACCGTCTAGGCCCTCAGTGAAGAAGACTAAGCCCCATCCTGACAGTCCTGGGGGCAAACGCGTCACCTTCACCTCTGCATGACTCTCATCCTCACAGAGCTGGGGCCTCTTCCTGAGAGAATCCAGGAAGAAATTGAGCCCCAAAGAACTTAAACTTCAAGGCCTCCCCCTTGAAGGGACCAAATTAAAACCACCCTAATTACCTTGGACCAGCTCTCAATTCTTAACCAAAAATTATCATCTTATGGAGAAGATTTCTAAGGGAACTGTGCGTGCGCGCGCGCGCGCGCGTGTGTGTGTGTGTGTGTGTGTGTGTGTGTGTGTGTGTGTGTTTTCCTGTTTGGGAACATCTTGCTAAAGACAGCCTCCTTAGTGTCACATAGACTGTTCCGAGGCAGCCAGCATGAGCTGGAACGAGGTTGAGAGCAGCCTGGAATCTGGAGCTACACCATTTAGGCACAAATCCCAACGCACGGTTTGCTGATGGTGTCTGTGGGAGCGAGTTCTAAAGCCTGCCTGTATCTCATTCCCTTTATCTCTCAAGAAAGAGAAACAATGCTTATTAGCTTACAGTGATGTTATGAAGATTTGTTGAAGTAATACACTTAAAGCACTTAACGGAGTATTCAGTGCGGAGTAAGTAATTGCTACTGATGCTCATCGTTAGGAAGCAAGACCACAGCTGAGAGATAATGCCTGCATAAAAGTAGAAAAGTAATGCAGAGATATAAAGGAAGTTCCACAGAGCAATTGCTCGTCTCTGATAAGTTAAGAAGAAATCCATTCCAGGAAGCGTAATAGCTGAGCAGAGCCAGGAAGTAGCACAAAACAGGGCATGATTGGAGTGCAGGAGGCACACCGCAGAGAAGCTGCAGCCCTGAGTTGTCCTGCACTGAACAACACGGGTCATCTCGTGCCTTGGGAGCTCAGGGGTCTCCCCCATCGGGAGGACCTGATTCCACCTTCCATGAACTCCCCCGTGTTTCACTGGTAGCTTGTCAGTAACTCCAATTAAGAATCTGACTTGAAATAAGCCTTGTTGCATTTATGAGAACATCCGGATAAATAGATCTTCATTAAATTTCCCAGGAGAAAGAATGTAATTCCGTGATCACAAAGTAGTCAACTTACCAGGAAGATGTAAACTGTGTGTAGCTCTAAATAGGGCTGCAACATACTTGCAGCAAACCCTGGTGGGTCTGTGAGGAGAAACAAAAATAATCCAAAGCAGGAGCTAAGAATTTTTCAATGTGCTGCTCTCAGTAACTGCTAGAAGAAGTAACCCAAAGCATTAGCAAGTATCCAGCAGGCGTAGACCACACTGTGAACACAAGAAAGACACAGCCTGGCACCTGCAGAGCAGAGCACCCATCAGCTAAGGGTGTTGAGAACAGCCACCAAGACAGAATACAGTTGGGTCTATTTTTTAAATCTAAATAGGCTTAAAGAATTTAAGTAATTGATGGTATGTTCTCTGACACCATGCAAGAAATCGTTACGAGAATGATCTCTGAAAATTCTATTTAAAAATTGGTAATGGTTCCAAATAAGCCCGAGGTAAAGAAAAATTTAGATGTATAGAAATTAATTTTGACATAAAATTTAAAAACATCAAAGCTAGTAATGAAGCATCAAGCAGCCCTTAGAAATTCTTAGCATTAAACACCAACTTAGGAGAAGACAAAACTTTAAAGTCAGTGGCCTCAGCGCTCCTCCATGATACGAGGCCCTTGTGTCTAGGACCTATAAATGTTACCAAGGCTGGAAGAGAAGATTTTGTAAGTGTGATTAACAATCTGACAGGAGGGGTTTGTCTTCAATGAACTGGATGGGCCCTGCATGAAATCCGAAAAAATCTTAGAAATGGAGAAACTGTTGGTAAGAAAGCAGTGGCTGATATGGAACCCAGCGGTACAGTCCGGTGGTAACCCTGAGGACCAGCAGCAGGTCCCTGGGGCCTCCGGAGTGCGTGACCGAGCTGCCATCTTCATCTGCACCATCTGCAGTGCTTTGCTACATGGCCAAAGTAACATAGCAAACAGGAGACCACGATGGAAGTCACTGAAACGGAATCATAAATATAATGGAAAATTAAAAACCAGCAAGTTCTCTGAGGAGATCAATAAAAACCAGGAAATTGTCCACCAGCTTTTAAGCAAAACAGAAAAGACAACCCTCACTGCTACCACACAGAGATGGCAGTACTATAAATTCTGTAGGTGTTAAAGAGAAAGAGATATTTAGAAGAAAGCTAATAAATTCATCACAGGATGAGTGGATAAGTTCCTCCAAAGACACTAGCAAAGACACAGAGAAATGAATAGGGCAATTAGTTAGGTTTCTACTGAGTTTATTGTCTATTTTAAATGAAAATACTCCCACAAAAGAGATCCTCAACTAAAGGTTTAAATGTCTTTTAAAAAGGCAGTCTTTAAATAAATGAGAACAATGAAGTACTTCTTGTACATCCCAATGCCCAAACGTCGTGTCGTTTTCATTGCTATAGTCTCATAATTCGTTTTGTAATTAGGCAGCATGACACTTCTAGTTCTGCTCATTTTTCTCAAGAATCTTTTGTCAGTTTGGGGTCTACAGTGATTTTCTCTATGAATTTAGAGATTCTTTGCTATCTCTATGGGGAAAATGCTATTGACATTTTGATAGGGGTTGAATGAAATCTGTGGAGCACTTTGGTTAGTGCGCGCATTTTTACAATAACGATTCTTCCTGTTGATGTACATAGGCTGTATTCCCACTAGTTTCCATCGCTGTCGACCTCTCTCATCCGCCGTTTATGGTTTTAACATTCAAATATTTCCCTTCCTTGGCTGAGTTTACTCGTAAGTCCTTTCTTTTCATTGACATTTGTAAATGCGATCATTTACTTAATTGTTTTTTAGGTGATTTTGTTTGTAACGTGAGAGCTCTCGGCGTATCTGACCTATCAGCATCTTAGGCCAAGAATAGGACAGTAGCAGTGAGCTGCAGTTAGGACAGACGGCGGTGGCGTGTCTGCGCCGCTGTGTGACCGCCAGGGCCTGGCGGGTGGAGAGCCGGTGTTCTGCCCGATGACCCGCTCCTCCAGCGAGTTTCCGAGATGCGGTTCACACGCACCTCTGCACTCCCGGCGCTGCGCTAACCCAGCCGCCTGGAGCAGCCAGCTCCCACCGGCCTCCCCCCTCCCTGCGCCAAGACCCCCTCAAAAGAAAGTGACTCGTATGTTCCACTAATATATACTAATAAAACATTTTAACATAAAAAATGTAATTAATTAAAACATTGTTCCAGCTCGAACCCTTGTTCTGCTTCCAGGAAACTCCAGCCGGAGCCCACCCTGGAGAGCAGCCTGCAGCCGGGCGCCGGCAGGGGGCAGCAGCCGCACGCGCACAGACTGCAAACCCGAGGCCGCAGCCCCGACCCACTGCGCCCCGGCTCCTCCGTGCACCTCCGCGAGCGGGACGAACCGTGGGAGACGTAGTCACGCTGTAAAATTAATATGCACTAAGAAATGTATCCGGAAAAGATATCCCGCTTATGAGCTGGTTACCAGCTCGGGACAGCACCTATCACTGTCACAAATCCTGATTTTGTTCATTAAATCAAAGGCAGCCTTTTAAGAATGTAAGGATCATCTTCTGAGATTTATTTAAGAGGGCATCCTAGTGTTTGCTAAGTGGCAGTTTTTACACTGTGGCTCCGGGGGGCAAGAGTAGCGTCGCGACCCATCGCCATCCAGGGACGCTTTTGAAAGCTCTGCCCTGTGACGTTAGAAGTAAGATGAGCCTGTGGCCTGGCGGGCGCTGGGGCAGGTTATCAGGAGGAAATCGGGGACCCCCACTAGGGACGACCTCAGGAGCAGAGGCCGAAACAGGGGCGCGGGCGGCCTGCAGCCTCGCAGCCCTGCTGAACAGCGAAGCCCCCACATCGCCCCCGCCGCACAGAGCCAGGTTCTAGCGCGGACGCAGGACACGGCACCTGCTCCCAGCACCTGAGGAGATTTGCCCTGTGCGTTCCCTTGTTTAATGGAAACGCCCAGTAGATGGTACCCAGCACTGCCTGGTGAGTTATTCTGCTGTGAGTTTTTCCAGGACTTTAAGTATCATGTTGTGATACTCTTTGGCTCCACTCCACAAGACATAACTCCTCTTACCCTGGAGGCCGAGATACTGCGCTTGAATACTAATGAGATTTTACGCTGCCATTTTCCAAGTCAGGATTTTTTGTAAGGGATTCTTGCCACCGCTCGACTTCTCCTGTTGCCTGCGGTCTGTGGGACTCACCTCTCAGACCCCGACCTGTTTGATGGGTATTCTGCTTACCTGTATATATGGTATTATTTTTATCTTCTCCGGAGATGGGAACAGTCACTGGCGTGCTTCACAGGTCTTATGATGTCTATTAATTTCCCACACAGTCTCTTTCCCACTGGCATAGACAGTAAGATGACATCAGAATTAATACCATGGTCAACTGGTAAAGTATCTTCCCAAAGGAAGCAAATTTGATGTGTTATGGTTTAAAACGAAATAAAGTGACAACAAGAAAACGTCACGCTTTTTTTTTTTTTTTTTCGAAGTGAAATGCAACTTATCGGACCGGGGATTTAGCACAGTGGTTCCGGCGCCTGTCTTGCAAGCGCAAGGACCCGGGTTAGATCCCCGGTAACCACATACAATACTGGGCGTGCAGACTCACACTCAACAGCAATCAGTACCACATTCCACAGTGCCGGGCGTGGTGGCTCACGCCTGTAACCCCAGCACTCGGGAGGCAGAGGCAGGAGGATTGCTGTGATGTGAGTTTGAGGCTGAGCTCGGGGCTAGCCTGAACTACAAAGCGAGACCCTGTCTCAAAAAAAAAAAAAAAGAAAAAGAAAAGAAAGAAAAAGAAATGTAACTTATCAATCCCCATGCCACCATTCCTCGCCAAGACAGTAAAAGGTGGTTGATCCCAACAATTTCACACTGATCACCCACTTTTCCAGTCAAGTAGCTTAAAGTGCCTGATTTATTCATAGTCACCTAAGGTATTTAGCTGAAGGACACTAGGGATCATAGGATCTAACCTGTTGCTACATGAGTAAGGAAATTCAGGCTTGACCAGGCATCCTGACCCGGTCATGCAGCTATCTGGTGGCACCGATGCCACCCAGGGCAACCTCAACATAAATAATATGAAGGTCTTGTTGGGGCCAAAACAAAGCCTAACTTACACCAGATGACGGTGTGTTGACCTTTCTAGGTTCCAAAGAGGATATATGGTGACAATAGCCCACACAACATCATTTGATCTTTCGGGGAAAGTCCCCGGTGACCCCACTGAAGAACATATGTGAACAGCTGGTCCACTTGGCTTCCCTACAGTCAGCAACTTCTGACACACCGTGATTAAAGTGCCTTACTATAGCTTAAGATTGTATCCACCTGCTACATTTGGAATGCAAGCACACCTGTGAGATAGATCACCAGTCAGCCAGTTTGCGTAACCCTTCAGAGTGAAAGACTTTCCTTCAAGAACTAAGGTTGATTCACTGGTTTCTGTGATGATGCCGTTTATGACTGCGTGGTCCTCCCAGGGTCGGTAGGAGAGTTAGTAGGGAACTAGACTAGGCTGTGCCCTTCATGGGTTTTACAGCACTTTGAGAGGAAAGGACGCATTCTCTGTTTTGTGGAACCTCAGTTTTGTGACTGTAGGGGCTAGAAGCTGGCTTTATTTCATGGAGATGGGTAAGAGCAAGATAAGAAGGCTTCTTAAAGCAATCCACAGAAAGCATTGATGAAACATTAGAGGAAGCGCGAGGACATCCTGTACCTACGGGTCACGGGGAACAAGGAACTGTGAAGAGAACAGGGAATCGGGATTTACTTGTCTATCACCATTAGATTGGATCTAGCTAGACCTGAGATACTGAAAACATGAAATGAACTTGGAGCGACCTTTAACTGCATTGTGTGTACGGAGTGAACTAAATACAAAACTGACATCATGCACCGATTCTCCGGGTTAGGTGATTGAAATGACAGGTTGATGCTACAGGGTGTGTTCATAACAAACCTAAAGTCCTTTAGGACTTTAGCAAATGTCAGGCAGGTACAAGACACCCAGCCCAAGCTCCAGGACACTTCCTCGACTGATCAGCGTGTGCTTTCTGTCTGAGTCATGAACCATTGAGGGAAAAATCTGCCTCCCCTGGTAAAAATGGGCAATGATGGGTTAACTGTGTAACTGTGGCTGTTGAGGAAGATGTATGTGACTGTGGCCACTACTGTCCCGCAAACTCCCTAGAGGCAGGCGATCTCAGAAAGTGCCACATACCTCCTGCTTCCCTCCACTGTCCCTGTGCTTATGTAACTTGTTTAGATTAATGACTGTTTCTCCAGGGATGATAGTTGCTGTTTCCCCTCCCATAGAAACAAAGGTATAAATATGAGTATAGACTGCTCTTTGGGGCTTTCAAATCCATGTGAATCCCTTGAAGCCACCAGCACTAAGCTGACTTTGGTCCCTCTCCAAAATCATCAGTGGTCTGTCTGGGGGGCCCACAGTGCTCACGCTTCACTATGAGCATGCTTACAAGATAACACCGGCCCAGGAGAGCCGCAGCCTTGTCCAACAAGTTGTCTTTTCCACTTCTCACTCCATACCAGGTCGCATAAACCAGGCTGCCTTCGAGCCATGGAAACTGCAATGAGAAAGCAGAAATCGTGTGTCAGCCACCATTGTATTTTTACTAAGAAGCCAGAGAAGCAGCAATTTGTTTACAGGATCCATCTCAGAGCCTAGGGATCTTAGAAATATTCATCACCAATCAGATGATTTCATTCTGGTTTGACCAAGGGTCGTCTCTGGAAATAAATAGAGGATTGCCACAGATTACCAGAAATCAATCCTGTTTTCATACATATAACCTGCCCTATCTCAAATCCAAAGAGGACAGTTAAAGATTAAGCGATTACAATTCTCCTTGTTTCCATTCATGCCCGTCTTCTCTCCCTCCTACCATTCATATATTTCCTTTCAGCTTGTGTCAGGATGTAGAAGACAATTTGAGCTCCTCTGCCCTGCCACTGACCGGAAATGGTGTCGGTACTTGCTCTTCCTCCTGGTCGCACCTGTCCATGACCATCACAAGTGTGCAGGACTCACCGCCGCCCACACCCAGCCCTCTTCCTGGCTGGGCCTCTCTCCAGCTTCCATTACCAAGCTGCTCTTAGGCGCAAGACAGCATCGCTGCCCTGGCACCTGCCATGGATGAAAGCTTTGGATGTTTCTTGGTGGTTAAGGCCGGGTGTTTTGAGCCTTAGTTGCTAATGGAGGGTTGGCCATATATCGAGCTTTCTACTCAGGCTTTAAAGAGTCGCCTGGCAAACTTTCAAATGCACAAAGATGCTCAAGTACTGGATGTTTTACAGGGGCCTCTGCTGATGGCTCTGGACGGACTCCAGTCCATTAGACTCACTGCTTCTCTTGAGCTTGACTCAGTGCCCTCGAAGCAAGATGAAGCAGGACGGACTGTAGCTGGGATCCAGGTAACAAGTTAGCTGCACAGGTTCTGACTTGAAAAACCACTGCGGGTGCTTCCTGAAACCCCACAAAGACTATACTTAGAAGCCCGTAAGTCAGTGAGCTACAGTGTCCATTGAGCAATAAGCAGTAGGGCTTACTAAATAATGTTGGGAATCGCCCCACAGTAACGAGAATGTAATCGCTTAATTGCACATAAATGAGACCTGAAAACACGGAAAGTCAGTCGTGTGCAGAAGAGCACGCAGGGGTGAGGAGCCGATGTCAAGGAGAGCCCGGCAAGTAAGACGAGCAAACGTCATCCCTACCCATAGCCACCCTGGGTTCCTGTTAGACACGACACACCCCGCCAAGGACAGGACACCCTGAAGAGAAAGGTCCGTCCAGCAGCACTGTCCACTCACCCTCTGACTCAGCAGGGAGCCCAGGTTTCATGGGCAAAGTCCCAGCACTGTGGGCTTGGAGACGGACAACGAGGAGCTCTTCCGTCTTTACTGTTTGGTCACAGGGAAGAAGAATAAATAAGTGACCTGCTCCCAACTGTGGTCATCAGTGGTCTGTCCGGGGACAGACTCGGGGTTTTCTGAGGGGCTGTGAGACACTCAACCACCCCTCAGGGATGAGCGCTGTCCTGAAAATGGTGACAGACGTGAACTGGGCCCAGCACCGGCCCACGGGAACACGTGGGGATCACACTGACAGCCTCCTTTCCAGCCCCGCAAAGAGGAAGGTCAGAATTGATGTGAAATAGTAGAAAGTGCACCCTTCGGCGGGGAGCCGGAAGCAGCGTGTCCTGGTGGCATCTGAGAGGCACCTCACGCAAGTCAAAGTGAGAGGAGCGCAGTGCACAGCGCACGGAGGGTCTAGGCAGGACGCAGAAGGGAGGGACGCTCTGTGCCAGCAGGACGGTGAGCGACTTCTGTAAGCCACCAGTGTCTCAAAATATCAGAAAATACAGGTGGAGAATATGCGGTATATGTCTGAGTTTGAGTTTAATTAGCTTTGGTAAATAATGAAAACAGGATTCTAAACTTTGAAGAGCTAAACATTTTAAAATAAGAAAACAGTTCAGAAAAAATGCATGAATGTGCCTTAAGTTATGGGCTTATACAAAATTTTGACATGTTTGGTACTCTCATCCCAAAACAGCAATAACAATATTAATTGGAGCAGCAGGATTTGGAAGGTGATAAATAAGTTTCGGCCTGGCTAGTGGTGATGGTTTCACAGATACCTGCTGATTCTCAAGTTCATGGAGACGTACATACAAAATATGTACAGACTGTCACATTTCAGTAGTGCCTTAATAAAGAGTTTCTGACACACCATAGAAGCGCTTGCACTCTCACCTTACATCGTGAGGTGACTCCCACTGAGACTTCCACTGAAACGATGGACGCACAGATGCAAAAATGACTGTTACCAGCGATTCACAGTTATTGGTGACTAGGTTGCAGAATAAGCTTATGGTTATTCACCGTAAGGCTTCTGACAGAAGACATTAGAAATGTTCCAAGTGTTCATCAATGAGGAAATACAATGTATTCTTCCTAAATATCAGGTGATTTGGTGTCTGTGCTGGTTCATCCTGTCTCCTGGCCAGGTGCCTGGACGGTGTGGACACTGTTCTCACCTGGGATTAATCCCCTGCTCCCTGTGACTGACTCCTCTGACCCCAGCTGCTGCCCAGGTGCAGCAGGTGGGCCCGGGCAAGGGCCCTCGGAGCGCGTGTCTCTCACAGTGCTTCTCGCCGCCACCACCGTGAGGTGACAGCTTGGCTCCTCTACCACCTCCTGCCACATGACCCTCCCTCAGCGCCAGGAGGCCATGGACTAAATCCCCGAAGGCACAAGCCGAACAAGCCTCCCTGCTTCAGCTTGCGAGTGTCCAGTGTCCAGTTCCACCTCAGCAGTGAGCAGGCCGACTGCTACGATGGTCAGGATGTGAATTCTCAGCAACAGACAGCATCATAATCAAACCTCACCACCAACTGGCTGTATGTCCTTTGTATAATTTATTCAAACATTCTAGCCTCATTTATCTTATCTAGTAAAGAAATACTGTGTACTTTACGTAATATAGTATGAAGATTAAATAATGTATGTAAAGTGTCTAATGAAATATCAGACACATAACAGTAACTCCAATTGTGTCTTCTCAGTGAGGTGTTTCCTGACTAATTCAAATGAAATTGCACACACAGACACACACACACATACAGACACACACAGATACATACACAGACACACACAGAGAGACACACACAGACACACACACAGAGACACACACAGACACACACGGACACACACATACACGCACACACACACACACACACACACACACATATTATTCTCTCCTGCTACTTTTCTGTCTTTACCAGACTTACCCTGAGTATACCAAATATTTACTTGTTTGTTGCGTTTATCACCGGACACTTCCAGACTACCATGGGGTTGGACAGTTTGTATTTTTTCACTTCACTACCCATCTCTGCTGTTCCCAATGAGCGTTTGTTTATATTTTTAGTTGCCTGGATTTCTCGGGCGTGCTCACCCTACCTGTGAACCGGCAACACATTTCCCTGAAATGGATCATGCACACTGAGATTAACAACTCTGGGTCGAAACCAGTTATTATTTCTTAATCGATACCACGTGCTGAGGCACCCGAGGTCTGGGTCATGCGGAGCCCTCTAAATGGTGCATCCTGGGACGGTGGGCGGGGCCGCCGCAGTGTTTTGATTTCCTGGTATCTGAGGCCTGCTGCTCCTGCGGTATCCTTCAGTCCCTCAGGGTGCTAATCAAATTCTGCTAGCAGAATTCCTGGCCGCTCCCTCTTAATTCCCACAGCAACATAAGAATTTTCCTGCATTTTGCCTCCCTTACAAGCCCACGCGCTCAATATAAACTGTGAGGTTCAGTGGAGTGGTGAGTGGAAAGTGCTCTCCCCAGCCCACAGCAGGAACATTTCAGAGCCTAGTTCATTCGTATTTTTTATTTGTACATATTTGCAGTACCAAAGGTTCTCCATCATCACAGGAAGTCGGTGCGTGGACGTAATCCATCATCACAGGAAGTCGGTGCGTGGACGTAAGCCATCATCACAGGAAGTGGGTGCGTGGACGTAAGCCATCATCACAGGAAGTCGGTGCGTGGACGTAATCCATCATCACAGGAAGTGGGTGCGTGGACGTAAGCCATCATCACAGGAAGTCGGTGCGTGGACGTAATCCATCATCACAGGAAGTCGGTGCGTGGACTTAATCCATCCTAATTCCTATTTGCCCCCCCTTTATCTTCCCTCCCTCCATTTCTTGGTTCTTCCCACCTGCAAAAGACCTATCTCCCTGCCTCCTGTCATCTATCTTTTATTTTACTCTTTACTTATACCTTGGGTTTCTCATATAAGAGAAGCTGTACAGTGCTTAAGCTCATGTGTCTGAGGTGCACCTATTTCCTACAAGTCTGACTGGCCCTGCCTACAGACTCAACGATAGACACCAAGCCTTCCCATGCTCTGCAGCTCTTCTCGTAGCACATGCTGCAACTGTGAGCGCGACCAGGCTGTGGTCTTGGAAACGGTGAAGACGCGCGTCGTCCTGCTGCTCCCGAGCTCAGCAGAAGAGACGGGAGGTCGCAGGCTGAGGAGGTCCACAGGCTGAGACGCAGTACGCTGAGAATGAAGTCACTGGAGAAACGTGGAAGCCAGAGGACCCACGAGGGGAGCCCACATGCTGCACCCTCAAGTCTCCTGAAGCTTCTTCCAGACAGCTCGAGGCCAACTTCAGAGGTCTGGGACCTCAGAGTCACTAAGTGCTACCAGCTTGGTGACTTTGGACACCTCCTTATCCTCTCTGAGTCAGTTTCCTCACCTGTAAAACAATGGTAATAACTAGCTCCTGATGATTGGCGTTCATAGTAGAATAATGAATCTGAAAAATCTGACAGCATTCTCAAGAACTTTGGAAAGCGTAGTGTGATCAGAATACATAGTGAATGTTTCTAGTTTCTAAATATGCATCATACTAAAAGACGCATCTCCATTAATCTCCCCGGAACAGGGCTCCTCCCCTGGAACACAGTCGCCCACCATTCTTGTCACCTTCTGAAGCAGATCTAGAAGTCTCCTTTCTTGAATGACTTTACAAGATGTGCCCCAAACTACAGTGAATCCGGTGCCAAGTGCCACCCCACAGAAAAGGAGACTAGTAGATAACATGCCAGTGCATCTCCAGCCACCTTATTCCACACATCTGGCACCAAGTAACTTCCAGTCCTTTCCAAAAGCCAAGAAGAGCATGAAAAGTCAAAATTCTGAGTGGATTCTGGACACCGAGGCAGCCGCACTGGCACAAGCGAAGGTGCTGATGAAAGAAGACGCCGGGTGGCTTTGGGAAATGGCAAGAACGGTGCTAAGAGAGTGTCCTGAGCAAGGGGCAGATTTTGAGAAGAATTTGTGGCATTAGCTGCTTTGCTATTATAATTTCTAGTTGAAACACATCATAACCTACCACATCTCTCAGCATCGAAGGTATGAATTTGGACCAGACAAAGACTCTGCCTTGAACTTTTTATCAACTGGTGCAGCAAGTCCTCTGGCTCACCTGGACTGATCCTGGCCCAGATCTGGCTGATGGGAAATCTGTTTGTTTCACGGTGGAAAAGATCTGGGCTGACGAAAATCACAAGGTTTGGAGCTAATACAGTTAGTGTCTTCCTGAATCCACAACAACGGCGCCTTCACAGGGATCCACGAGAACTGTTCCACAGATGGGGTGACACTGTTGGGCAGGTCCAAGATGGAGCTGAGTGCCTGGGAAGTCTCTCTTCCCCCAGCTCCCCTCTCAGAGGCCTCATCTCGCTGTAGCCTGCAGGCAGAACCCTCAAAGCCTCCCTTGCACGACACAGTGACAGTACAGTAATCTCCCCTCTTGTTGACCTCATTGATTCTGCCTGTGTATCTCTAGTGGGAAAGTGAAGCCACCAACCAGGCAAGGAACGCTTCAACCCGTGCAGTGGAGAAGACCAGCAGGGGCTGGAGAAGCAGTGATGTTAGGCAAAATGGTTAGAAAATGGTTGCTGTCTCCACCTGATTTTGTAAGAATCACACAGACACACAGATACGTGTACACAAATGTTTTGTTATCATAACACGACAATAGACATTTTAAGTTAAGCCGACAGCAGCCTCTCACACATCCCACTGTGCTTGGGCATGAGGCAGGGAGTTCAGGGCAAAGGTGGAGTGGGAGAGCTCTTACCTTACACCTTGCAGGACCCTCTCACTCCCCTAGGCCGTGCTAAATATTTACCTATACAACCACAAACAATGCTCACAGAACTCTTTGTGCATGAAACACTGAGTGCCTACACACATGGTTCTTCTTTTTTGCTTCCATTTCCAAGGTGAAATCAAGTTCAAAGACACTACCTTTCTTAAGAAAAGGAAAACAGATTCCAACCTTTCTCTCAGGGGACCTGCTGAAGGTAGAGATGATTAGGGCTCTTCTGGCTGATAAGAAATGCAAATGATGAGGAGCAAGTAGCAGATGCCGATGCCAGGGCACCGGCCTCCAGGGTTTCCTTCTCTCCACTCTCATCTTGGGTCAGAATAATCCTTAGGTTTTGCCCGTCAGGAAAGAAAGTCAGGGTGAGAAGGTAACGAGGCCGTGAGGATCGGGCTCAGATTAAATCCAAGCGTCCGTCCTTGGTCTGAGGCTGGAGCTGTCCTTCAGAAAGTCTTTTCCATCTCTTTAGCTCATAAACCAAATGCTGTCTGTCTAAATCTTGCAGTTAAAACTGAACCAAAAATAATAAATAAACTTTCACAGAGTAGTAACCTGGTGAGCTGGACAGGGGAAGTAACCTCTGGGCAGCCGGGCTTTGGAGACATCGTTGTCAGTCAGAAAGATATGTCGATGTAATGATAATAAAAGAGGGGGGTTTCACTAAGGTAAGGGTTCTGAAGCAATGACAGAGACAGGCCGGAGACTGCTGAGTGGAAAAGAGTTCAATCACACGGCCATCAGAGAAAGCTGTGCCGGGAGGAGGTTGTCTTAGAGCCGAGGACCAGCAGTGACGGGCAACAGGTCCCCACACCACGCACCCAGCCTCAGACGGCTCCACAGAGATGCAGAAGTGCAAAGACCTGGCCCAAGGCAGACGGAAACAAAGCTCCAGCCCGTATCATTTCCCCATCTTATAGATCAGCAGTTGAAGCAACTTGTCCAAGTTACTCTATGTATGCAGGCCACTTCTGGGATTCTTTAACTTTCTTTTTACTTTGCGGACAGGCAGATTGATCCGTATTCCTCAGAGCAGTGCGACGGTGTGAGCAGGCACTCGCGGGAAGTTCCCTCACTTCCTGTCCACACCTTGCCACTCCTCATCCCCACGCTCACCCTTCGCTATTTTCTGTTTTGAGATAGGGCCTCAGTTTCCCAGGTGAGGCTCAAACTTGCAGATTTATCTTTTACACAGACCATCCCGCCCTCCAGAATCAAACCGGAGGTGCATGACCTCAAGACAGGGACGCAACTTCCAGCATCACCTTGCGCTTCCTGGAGGTACCTCAGAAAGGAGCAGTAGCTGCCAAAGAAAATGACCCAGAGTCTGAAACGCGTATCTAACTTAGACAAAATTAGTTTGGTGGCAACAGAGTCATAAGTGCCCACCAGCTTCACTGGTCTCTCCATTTTTC
>PVIR01012803.1:0-43810 GCA_004026965.1 Petromus typicus | reverse complement strand
ACTCAATAAGAAAATAAGCAGCACAACATTTAAAAACAGACAAAATATTTTAACAGGCACTCAAGAAGATATATAGATCACAAAGAAACATGAAAAGAAACTCAGTGTCATTAATCGTTGTGAAAATGCACAATGAAAATAGGATTAAATACCATTTTGCATCTATTAGAATGGATAAAATGGAAAGTTCTCACAATAGTAAGCATTGGTGAGAAAACAGAATTCTCCTACATTGCTCATGGAAATGTAAAATAGAAGAATCACTTTGGACTACACATTTACAAAGTTTCTTAAATGTCAGTTTCATCACATCATCCAGCTTCCGGCTCTTCACTCAAAAGAGGATAAAGTAAGTATCCACGGAAGTATTTGTACTTGGATATTCATAGCAGTTTTCTTGGTAAAGGGAGAAGTGACTCAAATGTCCACTGAAAGCTGAATGGATGACAAAATATGGCAGGTCTGTTACTTTGCCAGTACCATACAGTTTTTATCATGGTGGCCTGATAGGATAGTTTCAGGTTTGGGATTGTAATACCCCCACCATGTCCCTCCCTGTTACTTAGAATTGCTTTGCTATTCTAGGTCTTTGTGGTTCCAGATGAAAGTTTGGGGTTTTTTCTCTAGATCTGTGAAATATGCTGTTGGGATTTCAATTGGGATTGCATTGAATCTGTATACTAGTTTGGGCAGTATAGCCATTTTGACAATATTGGTTCTTCCTATCCAGGAGCAAGGTATGTCTTTCCATTTTTGGATATCATCTTCTATCTCCTTTTTCAGAGTGTTGTAGTTTTCAGAGTAGAGGTTTTTCACCTCCTTTGTTAGATTGTTTCCTGGGTATTTTATTTTTTTGGGGGGGTGCTATTGTAAAGGGACTGGTGGGAAAAGGCTTATATCTATGCTATTAGGAATGAGAATGGAGAAATTATTACCAACTCAGTGGAAGTCCACAGGATAATAAATGCCTACTTTGAAAATTTATACTTTAAAATAATAGAAAATGTAGAAGAAATGAATAGATTTCTAGACACATGTGAACTTCCAAAGCTGAATTAAGAAGATATAGAAATGTTAAATATCCCAATATTAATCTGTGAAATTAAGAATGTAATTAAAGACCTGCCAACAAAGAAAAGCCCTGGACCTGATGGCTTTATTGCTGAATTCTATAAAACTTTTAAATTAATAAAAGCTATCTGTGAGAAACCATCAGCCAGCATCATACTAAATGGTCAAAAACTGAATCCTTTCACACTAAGATCAGGAACAAGACAAGGATGTCCTCTCTCATCACTTCTGTTCAAACACATGGCATATCCACATAGTGACATCTTACTTGGTAACTAAAAGGAGTGAAGCCGGATACTGCTATATTTTTAAAACTGATTTTACTGGTACATTTCATATATACATTGTGATCACAATTGACATTGAGCATTTATGCCAGTACACAACGTGATTTAAGTCTTATTTTTCCCATTCCTCTGTTCCTCATAACCCCCCCATACAAATAAGCTTTGTTTCCTTTTCTAATCATTTTTTCTTTCCCTTCTTTACTTACTCCTGCCCCCCTTTACCCTTTGAATATTTTCTTACTATATCACAATACTTATCATACATTTTAGAACTCATTTATACCTTCAATTCCTCACACCAGAGAAAAAATATGGTATTTACATGTCTGTGTCCTGTTTATTGTACTTATGAGTACATCCTAAGGGTACATCCATTTGAGTATAAAGGACTCAAATTTATCCTTTACTGCTGTATTATTGATGAACGTTGGAAACATGTTCAGTATGAGTGACTAGTCATAGAAGGTCATTTGATGTATAATTCCCTTTATAAGAAATGTCTAGTGTTGGCAAATCTATAAAGATAGAAAGTAGATTTGAGTCCCCTATGGCTATTGTAGAGGGGTCAAGGAAAACTAAAAAGGGGCTGAGAATAGGTTTGGGGTTCTTTTTGATGAAATGTTCTGAAATTGGTAGGAGTGACTGTTACACAGTTCTATTAGTACATTAAAAAGTGTCAACTCATGTGCTTTAAATGGGTAAACTGCAATACATATGAATTGTATCTTTATTTTCATAAGAATAAAAACTAAATACAAATAATGTGAAAGTAATCTATGACTCCTAAGTCAGCTAAAGAGTAAAAGGAAAAAAATAAAGAGAGTTAAAAGTTTATTAGCTCAGCAAAAGGCAAGAAAAACAAAAACTAAAATGGAAAAAGGGAATTATGGGAAGCAAAAAAGCAAATAAAGTTGAAATTACCTTGTAATAATTAAATCTAAATGTACTAGTGCTCATAAATTTAGAATTACCTATCAAAATGATAGAATAATAACTAACATCACAGTTATAACAATGTAAGTAAAGCCATTTCTTATTTAATAAATATACCCTTAATACAAAAATCATAGGATATTTGTAAGTAACCAGGAAGATAAGGTATAGGTATAAATACATTTTAAACGAAGAAAGCGATGTGACATTTCTAATACGAGAACATTGAATTTAAGGGGGAGGGATTTATTAGTTATAAAATAGAATCCTACATATTGATCAAATAATCCACCAAGGAAATGTAATGATGACAAATATATAAGACATGAGACACTCATACAATAGAACTCATCATAGCAATCACTGTAAAAATGAATAAGATAGTTTTAGTGTTTCAACACTGATAAATCTGAAAATGTACTACTGAATCAAAAAGCAAGATGTATTTCAAAACACAAAAATGACACTTTTGTGTAATTATTATTCAGGCTGTAGAACATAGATTATATTAGATATAGGTAAGTATGTAGTCCACGATTTTATATAATTTTATGAAATATTTACATAAATTCTTGCATCTTTTCTTCTGATAGTTTATCATAGGATTTCACAGATCAAAGGAGGTGGCATTTATTCCCCATATAATCTGAATTTGTGCAGAGTTGACCAGTGACGTATGGGTTCTTACAATCCTGATTTGCTGCTTCTTGTACTGAAGGGGTAAGGAAGCTAATGAGCGACAGTCCCTGTCTGGAGGACTCTCCCAGCCAACAAAGGTGAAAGAAAGGTAAACAAAAACATCCTGTTATAGCTGGAGGAGCCTTCCAGAGAAAGCCAAGCCATCCCTCTCTGTGAGGTTTTCGGAGGAGATGCCTCCCTGTGTGGAGGATGAGTCACTCTCAAGAGGAAGGTGGTGAGTGAGGCTGCTGTGAGTGAAGAAAGAACGCAGGATGACCAGCACAGGGTACATGGGAACGCTGCCTGATCTGGAGCTTTCCATGCTGCTGGCATGGACTTGACATTGCAGGGAGCAGAGTGTGGGATACACCCCTTCCCAGACAGATGAGCAGGCACAGTTTACCAGGGATCATAGAGCTGTAGTAAAGCACTAGAGCTCAGACCTAGGGCTCAGGGAGCTGGTTGGGGGCCAATCCAGAGATAAGAAATGACCTGAAAAGAAGGGGAAGATCTGAAAGAGATTCTGGAGTAGGAACAGTGGGGAAGGTTGGGTTAAAGAGATCAACATCAGATCAGGAATCCCAAAATCCAGCCAGATTGGATCTTGGATGACTTTCAAAGGCCTGGGAGATGGGAAGGCAGCTAGCTAAAGATACTCACAGTTCATTTTCTGATGCTTTTCTTGAAGGTGTCTAAGGAATTCAGCCAACTCCTTTCCCTCTTTATCATGGCTGTAGGCTGCAATTTCTTCAGGGAGGTGTTAAACAGCACAGGCAGAAGTGATTTGTAAATTATTTCAACTTGTGGCTTTTTGATATTTCTTTGTAATATTTATCTTGAATTCACATCATCTACTTTGTGACAGGGAACACTGACACCAGAATGGGAGCACAAAGTTAAGGATCGCTGAATTGTATTGAAATAAGAGGATTGCTAACATGTTTTTTTGACATTTTAGCAGTATCAAATCTGATTCTGTCGCATTAACAGAGTATTGTGAGCCGGGATCCAGAGGCGGTGTGTTATCACTGCCTAACATAGTGTTCCTTAATTATCAGCACTCTCACACTCCCTGCATAGCAGATTGGAATCGCCAGAAATAGCACAAACTTGAAAATTAGTGTTTTTCTCTTAAATAATCAGGTTGCTATATTTACAGTTTTAATGGGGTTGGCATCTCAATGAAGGTAAACTAATTTCACACTCAAAGGTGAGGTAGTTTTCTTCCCCACATCTACTGCAAGATTCTCTTCCCCACTTTTTCCAGTCTCTCAAAATTTCCATAGCATGAATATTTCCCTCCATTTCCCCCTCCCCTAAAGGTGCATTTCTGCACTTGGCTTGCCCTTGTGATAATTTACTAGGCTGGCAAGAAGCCCATGATGAGAAAGGAGACTTTCCCTTTCTTCACAGGTACTCACCAGTCTGTGACATTAGCCACACTTGATCACATGAATTGCACAAGTTTTAGACTCCAGCAAAAGTCTAAGTCTTATCTAGGTCACTCAATAAATGACATACAAACTACTGCTCACCAGTAGTTTGACTGAGTGGAAGAGGAAAAGAAAAGAGGAAGAAACTTAAACAAGGACTAATGAATGGATAGAATTTGGAATGGTAACTGACACAGAAGTGAAATGTGGAATGTCAGAATTCAGAGGTTCCTTCCCAGCTGGGTCCTTGCTCGTCTTCTGTACCCACTTTATCCCGCATCCTAGGTACATAGTGTCTTCTGCAGAACCCCCTACAGAGTCCTAATATAGATCCCAATATGGACCCCTGTTTTGGTTCTACTCTTGTTCCTCATACAGTTACACTGCCATCTCATTTAAATGGATAAATGATCGTCCATCTTAAGAAGAAAGCAAATCTGGGAGCTAATTAACTTTCCATTGTAAATGTGTGATGTCTAGTACACTACTGGTTCTCCAGTTTGGAGAATTTCAGGAAACATGAAAAGATGAAGTGACAAATGTGTTGTCCTGAGTGGAGAAAGGTATTTTGGGGTTGCCACCAACCTGGAGGTACAGAAGCTTTTATACAAGGCCAATCTGGAAGAAAGCATCGCCTATGCTGTCAGCATTACTCATATGTTACATTCTGTGCTAAAGTTTGCAATTAATGATGTATTCTTTCTGGCAAAGGCCCTGTGAACTTGCAGGAAGAGAGTGCATCTAGCACATCTTGGCTTTTGCAACTGTAACTGTGCACAGAGCCTCACAGTTTAGTAAATAGATGCTGGAGAAAGAGAGAGAGGGGAGAGAGAGAGAGAGAGAGAGACAGACAAACAGACAGACAGACAGAAGACACAGACAGACAGGAGAGAGAGAGAACAAAGTGAAACAAATAGAAGAGATAGCTTCAGGATAGGAGGAATATAAGGAATGTTAAAACTGAAAAGAAGGCATGAAAACTAAAACATATAAGGAATATGTAAAATAAAAGATAAATTTAGAAATCTCAGTTTTTAGATATAGGAATCCAGAGCCATGGAGAGGCTGGATGAAATTTACTGGGCCCTCTAATTTGTGCTGTGCAAAATGGGATTCCAGTGTCTTCAACGGATGAAAGGCTTTGTCTCTCTGGTGTTATCAGTAAGAAGTCAGCAGAGGTGCCTGGTCAGACAGGATCTCTCTGAAAGTAGCGGGCAGTATAAATTTTGGCCAGTGGCCCATGGTATAAAGGATTCATTCCAGGAGCCATGAGCCTACAGTGGAGACTGGCTCATTTTCCCTCCTGTATCATGTTTTCTTTCAAGGAAAATCAACTCCTTTCACTTCTTGGTTACCATTTCACTCTTAGCCCGTGCTCTGTGTGTAGTGGTGATCCTCCTCCATTCCAGCACAAGCTTAGCGCTCACGATTGGCCAATCAGGGCATTGCGTTTCCCTGGTCACTGTGCGTGGCTCAGGGATGGTGCATGACTCGGTCCCAATGCTGGACAGTTAAACACAATCTCAGCACTTGCTGGGGCTGCTAAAGAGCTAAGCCAATTCCAAACTGTGAGGTAAACATTAGAAATGATGTTTAATAGCTTCTGACACAGTGGACAGAAGAAATTGTGATTACTCTATTCAGTATGTGCACACACACACACACACACACACACACATACACACACATGCACGCACACACACTGTTAAAAATACCTCTTCTGGAGATTTGGAAATAAATCTACAGACTGTTTATTTTTGTTAAAACTGCATAGCTTCAGGTAAGAACAGTGGGGGTTTGCTGCGTTTTCCTGGAACTGCTCTTATTTCCCATGTCTTTTCCTCTATGTTTAGGGGGAAAGGCTCTATTAGAGAGAGCTGGGCAGATATACAAGGAGTTTAGTCACAATGAGGAAAATATTTTAAAATTATGTAAATTTTTTGTACCCAAAATATGTAAAGAACTCCTGCAATTCAGTAAGACAAATGACTACATTTTAAAATAGGCAAAAGATTGAATAAGTATTTTAACAAAGGAGATACATGAATGACTAATGCACACGTGAAAAGGTGATCATCACCATTAGTCATAAGAGAAATGAAATTTTAAACCTTACTGAGATTATAATTAAATATCCACAAGAAAAATTATAATCAAAATAACAAAATTGAGTCCTGAAGGCAACGTGGAAAATGGAAACCTCCCTGTGTTGCTGGTGGGAAAATAAATTGGCATAGCTACTTTGAGAAAATAGTTTGATAGTGAACTTCTCATATGACTGGACAATTCTACCTTAGCATATGAATCCAAGAGAAATGAAAATATACATCCACAAAATGAGATGTGTGCAAATTTTCATAGCAGCATTATTTGTAATGGCGTAAATATAAACAATCCTACTGAATACCCCCTAGTGAATAGAGAAGCAAAATGTAATTTATCCATACAATGAAGTATTATTCACCAATAGAAAAATAGTATTATGATATATGATATAACACAGATGAACCTTTAAAATGTAATGCTAAGTTAAGCCAAACACAATAGATTATGTTATATACTTGTACTTACAGAAAACATCCTTAAAGGGAAAATCTATTTCAATAGAAAACAGATCACTGGTTGCCTGGAGCTGAGAAAGGGGAAGGATCCTTTCATAGCCACTTTCCAGGCACTGGGACTAAGTACTCAACACCCACAATTTAAAGGAAGACAAATTTCTTTTGGCTCATGGTTTCAATCCATAGCCATCTGCTCCCACAGCAGGAAGGGAGCAATGGAGGCATGATGAAAGCAAGCTATTCAATCCATGATAGCCAGGATGCAGGGAGGGAGGGAGGAAGAGGGAGAGGGAGAAGGAGAGGGAGAGGGAGAGGGAGATAGAAAGGGAGAGAGAAGGGGGGAGGGAGGGAGATAGAGAAGGAGAAGTAAAGGGAGACAAAGACAGAGGTAGAGACACAGAAAAGCTGCAGACAAGAATACGCTTGTTCAGGTCACACCCCAGAGATCTACCTCTTCTGACCAGGCCCCACCTCCTAATAGCACAGATAGTGTCTCAGTTACTTTTGGTTGATGGGATAAACTGTAAGTTAAAGGCAGAAAGGTTTATTTAAACTGGTAGTTTGAAGAGGTTTCAGTCTATAATTACCTGGCTCCAAGGTGGAGTGGCATAGCAGAGAGGTGTTCCAGAGGAGAAGCAGCCCAGGCAGAGCAGGCAGCAGGTGATAAAGCAGTGAGCAGGGAGCAGTGAGCCTGGCTCCTTTCTGTCCTTTTATATTCCTCATGGGCCACAGGCCTATTGTTTGATACTACCTACATCCATGGCGGGGCTTCCTTTTCCAGTAAGTCCTTTCAGCCACACCCAGAAATATGCTAATTTCAATCAGTGGACTAATTTGGCACCACACATCATAAATCCGAGCATCACATACCACAAATCCAGCCAGCTATGGAAAACCCCACCTATGAGCCCATGAGGCTTTGTGGGGGGACAGCTAGACACAAACCACATTGAACTCATCAACTGATGAATATACTGATCACTATAGCATCCCATGGTTGAGTCACCCTCCAACCACATGAGACTTTGGGGGAATATTTTAGATGTAAGCCATAATAGATCCATTACAAATAAGTATGAAGAAACATTTTGGTGTGAGGAGCAAGTTCTAAAATTTGATTATTGCAATCATTACATAAATCTATACATTTATTAAAATCATCCAATTATATAGTTACAATGAGTGAATTTTATTGTATGTTAATTATATGTCAATAATGCTCCATAATACGAGGCACTTGGATCTTTCATTGGGAATGTGTGCACATCACCCCCACTGAAATTTCATTGGAGAAATGTCCATAAAAATGGAGAGATACCTACCTTCACTAGTGATCAGAGACATGCAAATTAAAGATACTGAAAAGTAACATATTTGTCACTACCAGATTCACAAAAATATTAAGCAGTTGGTGTATTATGTATCACTGATAAATATACAGGAAAAAGTGAAGATAATAATTACTTTTGTTTTTATAGAGAAATGTGGAAATAACTATTAAAAGTAAGAACATTCATATTCTTTGACTGTAGAATTTTTGATCCCTAAATCTGTACATAAAAATGAAGATACAACACTGAAGTTTATAGTTTAAAGAATTTTATTTCAGCATTATATTTAATAGGAAAAAATAAACCTTGAAGCAAGAGAAATACCTGCTAATGTAAAATGAATAAACTATGATGTATCCATACTATGACTGTAGAATTCAGTTACAATTCAGTTGAAAAGAGAGTGAGCTGATGTGTAGGAATTGGACAGGTGCACGATCCTTTTCACTTCCAAACAAACAGAAGATGGTTGCATTTCTAGGAGCGACCAATGTGAGTGTCCAGGACACCTGGGTAGGACTGGCCCACCAAGCACCCCTGCTGCTCCCTCTGGCGAAGCAGCAATGGCAGTGGATTATTTTATTGTTTTGAATGATCTTCTCCCTTGTACTTCTGTACTCCATTAACATAAAAATTCTCCTCATGATTTGGCTTGACCAATGAAATGTCAGTGGGGGTGATGTGCACACATTCCCAATGAAAGATCCAAGTGCCTAGGCACGGCCAGCGGCCATCTGGCTTTCCACTCTATAATAAAGATGATGACAGGTTACTCCTTTATCCTGATTCCAGAATAATTAAGACACAAGACAGATGAAAATCAATCCCATCATCAGTGTGCAGCATCAGGAAGGAATCACTCTGTATCGGTCAGCTTCCTATCCCTGGACACAATACTGAACACCAACTTAAAGAAGAAGGGGTTTAATTTGGTCCTAAAATTGAAACCTCATGGAAGAAAGGCATAGAAGAGCAAAACTGCTTAGTGCATGGAGGCTGGAGAGCAGAGCAGGGGAAGAGGGGCAGAGAAGAACAGGCGATGTCATTGGCTTCATTCAGAATATAAATCCTACTGAATAAGTATCTTCATAAACATACAAAAAGGAATTTAAAATAAAAGGGGAAAGCATCACGACTTAAAAGATAATAATAGAAATATCAAATATAACTTGGAGATCTTCAGAACCTGATTAAGTATATCAAATATAAAAGAGACTTTTACGTGTTCTTCTTTGGGGAAGCTGAGAAGATCTATTTCCTTCTCTTTTCTAGATGATCATGGCTCTGGTATAGCTCCCTTCTGCCATCTTCAACACAAACAAGGTTTCATTTCTCATGTCACCCTTCCACACTTCTCTAACTGGTCATGTCACGAAGTTTCTCTAGTTTTAGGGACCCACATGGTTCGGTTGGACCCACCTGGTAATCTGAAATACTCTCAAAATACTTACATTTAAGAAATTTACAAAATCCCTTTTGCCAAAATATACTCACAGAGGATTAGGATGCAGACATTTTTACTGGGGTGAAAATGGGTTTACCATTGGGGTGGTCATTATCTTGTTTTCTACAGGAGGGACAAGCAGAGATCTTCAGAGCAAGATTTGCAAAAACGTACATACTGATAATTGTTGAAGGTTGGTCATAAATACATGGCATTCATCATACTCATTTCATTGCTTCTAGGTATGTACGAAAATCTCTTAATAAAAACAACCTACGATGGATGAGTTAGGTCTGTTGTAGCTGACTACAAACAATTTGTGTGATGAATTGTAAAGTGAGAGATTTATATGCTGAATTGTAAAGTATAGTTCAGAGAAGTAAAAATAGTGTAATCCCAGTTTTAAAAATAAGCAGTGGCTAAAATTCTATATATTGTTTGCCCATTTATTTAATCTTTCCTACTTTTGATCTCATTTATCTATGTACAATGAAATTACCCAGAAAAAGTGAGGAAAAAAGGTTAGGCTTTTAACATGTTGGTTATATAAGATGAATTATTAGAGTCTGGGAGAAGTAAACAAAACCTGAAGAGTTTAATAAGAATTGTCAGTTTAGAATGTGAATACATAGTCTGTTTATGAAAAAGTTCACATATGAAATTCTACGAATGTGTATTTGCAAACAGAAATACATGATTGCATAGTCACCTGGATTCATTATCTCAGAGTGTAACATATTTTGGATCATATTTATTTTCCTCCTCCCTTTTTCTATAGTCTGAAAATTGTCGAGTTTTTTTCTTGATGGGGAAGGGAACCCGGAGGACAATCGTGGATGGACAACAGTTTTACCAGCTGATGGCTGATAGTTGTTAATAACTACCAATTAAATAACTGACAGGACGACCAGCTGATGGCTGATAGGAAGGTTTGTTAGAATCAGACAGGCTGATACAGTGCACATGCAGAAGTGGCAGCCATAACAGCTAGCCTTAGGAAAAGAAGAAGCAAGGCTAACTGAGTACAAGGAAACATCCTAAGCAGAGTACAAAGACCATTCTGTAAACCCCCAGAGAAGATATAATGTAGCACAAAGTAATCAGGAGGAAGGGAGCACAGATATGCAGATAAGCAGGCCTGTATATCTCCATGAGCCACTTGTGGCTAGGGTGCCAGCATTCCTGGGATAAATCATGGAGCAGCCATGAGTCCTCAAGTGACGCTAACAGAAAATTGACAATAAATATAATTCTAAAAAGAAAGGTAAAAATTTTAATTGTAGAAAAATGAAAGAAATGTGAAAGATTATTACAAATAGTTCTAATAGTATGGGCTGGTGCCCACCCTGTTCCCTTCCCCTCTCTCATATCCTCAATAGACCCAGCACAAGATTCTAGGCACAGTAAACACTAAAGATGATTCTATAAAGACTAGAAAATGGAATAAGGTAAACTACTTTATACCAAACTTTATACTTTGTTAGAAAATATATACAATTAAAGGTACATAATAAATTTTTAAGCAACTAGTAAGACAACAGAAATTATAACCATCAGATCAGAAAAAGAGAAAAAAGGATTGTGAAAGAGAACTACAAGAGTCAGCTAGTGTGTGTACACTTGTGTACATCTGGGGTGTATGTGTGTGTGTGTGTGTGTGTGTGTGTGTGTGTGTGTGTGTGTGTGTATTTTGGAGAGAAGTTCAGAAAAATAGAAAAACAATTTTAAAATGTTATTAACCATATACACAAACAATTTCAATTAATCTTTTCAAATAAAAGGACTATCATGAGTAAAACTAAAAAGTATAAAATTAATTTTTCTACAGGGTGTTAAAAATAATGCATAAAACTTAGAAAGAAAGATGGAAACAGGATGTCATACAACTATTAGCCAAAGGAAGGATTTTTGTTAGCCAAAATAGTGCATTAGGTATTGCATGTTAAATTGTTTATTTCATTGAGGTATAATAAGCGTGACCTTTTGCTGCAAATAGTATGACTGGAATGACAGACCACAAGGAGAAATGAGCAATTCCACCCTCGAAAGGTGTTAATGCAAATCTATCAAAATAATGAAGAAGGCAAAATTGACCAGGAAGGTACAGGAACAGGGTTGAGGTGGGGCGAGGAGGAGAAGAGAGTTTGAGGATCATGAACACTATTTCTACTCACACTCAGGTGCTTGTCAGTGATCACAGAAGTCAGCCAAGTGTTCAAGGCCAAGTGAAAGACAATCCTCACTTTGGAATACAAATTGAAAATATCTGTTAACCAGATACATTTTTTTTTTCAAATGTGTATAAGTTTTGGACCAGAGACTGTTGAGAAATGTTTCTTTCTAAAAATGAAGGATTGAGAAAAACAGTATTCACATGAATGGTGTTTCCAATGTCTTGTTAACAATCCTTGAGTGAAACTCAAGCACTAGAGTGATTATTCACTCTGCAGTCAGCTTGCTCAATTTGCAAAATCGTTTTGCCACAGGGCCTTTGAATAATGAGCTCCTTGATGCATTCTGTGCAGGGCAACTCCTTTCATGGTGGAGTCAGTGGCAGTTCAGGGGCAGGGAATTCAGAGGAAGGTTTCCTAGCCTTCCCTTCTTTTTAAGTTTTTGTAGCTGGGAAAGGAATCACAACCTGTGTGTGAGTGAAGCTGCATCTCCTGGTGGCACTAAGAAGCCAGAGTGAGGGTGGGGCACTTGCTCCAATTTCCACCCTTGGATGAAATGGCTGATTTTAGTAATGCATGAGTTAGCAGCAGTGAACCTGGGCAGGGTTATAATTTTGATGCCAGCCTTAGCCAACAGTGCCAGGTCGAGGAGATATGCACTTTAATGTCCACTGTGAGAAAAACACTTCTTAAGACATCATGCATAATGTTTTAGAATATTAGCAATAGATGCACACAGGTCATATAGTAGTAACACTTAAATTAAATGAATAATATGGAGAAAAATATAGGCAAGTTAAGGGATAGGAAATCATTCATGTATATGTACACATTTATCTCTCTCGCTCTCTCTCTCTCTCTCTCTCTATATATATATATATATATATATATCACTAATTCACATGTAGGCAGCCCTTTGTGTCTATTGGCTCTATATATAAGACTTAGTAACTGTGGATTGAAAATGTTTGAAAAATATAATTACATCTATATTGGACAAATACAGTTTTTCTCATCAATATTCCTTAAACAATACAATTTTCAACAGATTTTAGTATCTGCAGGGGGTCTTGGAACAAATCCTACAAATAAATCAAGGTGTGTGTGTGTGTGTGTGTGTGTGTGTGTGTGTGTGTGTAAAATCTCAGATATACCATTACATGGAATTACTGTAATTCATTTCATTCTTTTCATGACGTCTAGGACAAAGGACTACACATTTGCCAAATCACCACATAAGTGATTTAATAGGTGATTTTCCCTCCCAATTTAAGAGATCCAATTCTATTTCACCAAACTTATGGCTCAACATTTGCTTAATTTTTCCAGCTTGCAAAATGTAGATGGAATATTAGATATGTTTAAATTCACATTTATTTTGTAACCAGTGAAACTACACAGTTGATCAGTGATTGAAACAGTGATTGAGAAATGTAGATGCAGGTAGAAACAATTTCTGATTGGGTGGTTTATGAAGACCACACACAGAAAGCAAAGTTAAAGCTGAGATCAGAAACCTAAAGAGGAGTCGAATAAAGAAGAGTGATGACAGTGCTTCAGGTGGGAGGAAGAGAGCTAGTGAAGACCCCGGATTGAGGAAGAGCCTGGCACACGCGCAAAGTGGAAACTGGCCACCTCTGATTGAGAGACTAGATGTGGGTCTGGACTCTACCACTCACTAGCTTGTGATAGTGAACAAGTTGCATGAAGATTCCCCGTGCATTAATTTCCTCATGTATGCATTAGAATAATAGTAGTGTTTGTGCTTTGAGGCCAAAATGAAGATCAAATGTGCAACTGTTTATAAAAAACTTAAAACTATATCTGGGCAAATCAAAATAATGACATTTGTTAAGTAAAGTAACAAGGTGTTGAGAGTCCACAGGCCCTTTGTGCACTCTGCTGCATTAGTTCTTGCGGCTTTGCTGTTATATGTGCTCCCACCAGAAATGGGCAGCTGTTCAGAGATCGTTTGGGGATCTATTCCTTGCAGTCCCTACATCCACCCCAAACTGCTTTCCTAACCACAGGTCACACTTCAGTGTGGGAGACACAGGGCTTGCAGGAAAAAGTCAGCTCTCGCAGAACATCTCCGGAGATACTCAGGTCAAGTCTGATGAGGGGTGTTCTGGAGCGGTCTCCCCAGAGAAGTCAGTACACAAGTTCAGAACTGCGGTCACACCCAGAATTCATAGAAGTATGACAGCAGGACACTGAATCCAGCTCTAATGCACTTCATAAGGCACAAAACAGGCAGCTCATCTTTAGCATCTGAAGTGAATTTTTTTAAATTGAAATCTTTATTGGTACATTACATATACACATCATGATTGCCCTCCATAATGGGGCTTTGTACCAGTATAAGACACAACTTAATTCTCATTTTTTCCCATAGCCCTACCCACCCTACCACCCCCCTATATACATAAAATTTGTTTCCTTTCTTTTTTGTTATAATCTCATTATTTTCCCACCTTCACCCTATTTTACTTCGATTATTTTCTATTTCTGACAGCAGATGAAATCCGATCCAAGTACAGCCTCTCCAAGAACCTGCCTTTGTGTGAAGTGAGTGCTTAGTGACTGAGTCAGAATGAAGAAGCATTTTTATTTCAAAGAAGCAGGTACACCTAAAGCAGAACCACAATGCAGTCTACATTCCCAGCCCAACTTCCTTTCCTGAGGCTCCTGTGCTGATCTGAGGTGACGCCAGCAGTTCTGTCTAAGGGTTAAGTATGGTTACCTCCATGCTGCAGGTGAGTGTCACTGAAGCAGTGCAGCAAACTCCCAGGAGAGAGAGGGGGGAGGCACGACTGGACCTCGCTCTGGATCAGAAGGGCATGAAAAGGGCTTTGAGGGACACTTGTTCCTGGACTTCTCAGATACTGCTTGGGTCACATCACCTGTTCCTCTTCAGACATCCTGGGGCAGGGACCAATGCTGCAGCAGTGTGTACTTCTTGAGAAGTGGTAACGTCTTGCTCCATATTTATTGCTTTCTTGTATGGTCTTATATTGTATGTATATAAGAATATAAAATAGGAACAACATATCAAGTTGTTTACTTGGCTCACTCCATTAATGAGATAATTTGTTTTGCATTATTCCAGTGTAAGGGTTTTAGAAGATAGTTCAGTAACTCTTACTCCTCAATTCCCCTACTTTTTCTAAATACCCTTTGGGTGAAGAAAATTATACTACCTGTGCCCCGCCCTTGCCTCTCCCATGGCAGGGACCTCTGCTTGATCTATTCTTTTTTTTTGAGACAGAGTCTTGCTTTGTAGTTCAGGCTGGCCCTGAGCTCAGCCTCAAACTCACAGAAATCCTCCTGCCTCTGCCTAATGAGTGCTGGGATTACAGGCGTGAGCCACCATGCCCAGCACTGTGGTGTGTGGTACTGATTGCTGGTAGGTGTGAGTTTCCACACCAAGTATTGTTGTTTGTGGTTACCAGGGACTGAACCCAGCCCTTGTGCTTGCAAGACAGGCACCAGGACCACTGAGCTAAATCTCCGGCCCTGCCTGAACTATTCTTTTTTTTTAATTGAAATCTTTATTGGAATATTACAGATACACATCATGATTGCACTCCACAATGAAAATTTGTGCCAGTATATGGCACAACTTAATTCTCACTTTTTCCCATAGCCCTACCCACTCTACCACCCCCATGTACATAAACTTTGTTTCCTTTCTTTTTTTGGTTATAATCTCATTATTTTTCCCTCCTTCATCCTATTTCACTTTGAGTATTTTCTATTTCACAATATATAACATACAATTCTAGAACTCGTTTATTGATCTATTCTTTATTTCACCTCATACACCACAGTAGGCCACCAATAGGCCATGGGTGCATATCTGACTTTGAGGTACTAGGAAGAGAAAGTCATGAAAAGAGAAGACACTAAGAGAAACCATGGCACAGAGCAATGGCTTTCACACTTCAGCGTGCACGAGAAGCCCTGGAGGGCTCTTTTAGACACAGGCTACCAGGTCCCAGGTTCACATGGTAGTTTCTGATTTAGTAACTCTGAAGTGGGCAGCAGTAATTTGCATTTTTTGCAGGTTCTCCTGTGATGTTGATGTTGCTAGTCAAGATAGTAAATAGGAGGACTTCTCACCTACATCTTTTCCTATCATGGGCAGCTCCAGGAACAAAATGCATCTTAGTGATAGGAAACAGTAGGTAGTATTAGGAATATTTGTATGGCATTAGGTTGAGGTGTTTGAAGATAAAGATCTGGATTTGCTTACTCCCCAGCTTCTCAGCCCTGCATAAAGGTCATTCTTGAGGGAAGAGAGACAGGGCAAGGAGCCGGGTAAGGACGCTGACTATGCCAATAGCATATGGTTCCTTCCTGTACTCTCAGAGTACTTTCTCAATACCCTACCCCCTCATGGTACTTTGCACCTCTTACTTGCTATGTGTATAGGTTCCTTGTTTCTGCCCCATATATCATGCTCAATATAAGCTCACTGGGGACAGAAATTGGATTGATCATTCATTTATTCACCCATAAAAATATTAAGTGAGCCCTCCGATGAGCTATTACATGTCTGACAGTGTGCCTAACCTCTATCAGCTCACTATGGAACAAACAGAGAGTGTAATTCTTAGGCAGCTTCTGTCCTCAAGCTGCTAATTCAGCTGCCAAAAGCTGTAAATTTACATTTTCATGACTTCAATTCAGACGAAAAGAGAGCCTTAAATATCTAGCTCTGCCAATGCAGACTAGCTTTTGCTTCAGAAAAACTCTTTCACTAAGAATAAGTTAAAAAGCTAGGAAAAATACATATTAAAAACATTTCTTTGTAAATATTGAAAAATTACTAGGTCATGGAGGACTTCAGGGGCCAAGATCATAGAAAATGGTAAAGGGTAAGCTGATAACTGTTCTTGATTTTTCTCCTGGAAGTGCCAATGTGAAAGACCCAGTGGGAGCTGAGAAAGACAGAAGAGCATTAATAAGACTGATGAGGATTTATTTTGGAGATAAGAATATGAATTCAGCACCCAAAATGAGGTAAAAGATGAGTGAATACTCCAGGCTCTAAGTTAGGACTCCTCAAAGTAAACACCTAAGAATAAAGGTTACCTTAACATGACCCCCATCCACACAGACTTCAGATCAGTGATTAATCATCTCGGTTTCAGTCTTGATCAAGGAAATCTGTGTCCTTACTAAATGCCTGAAGGAATAAATTATTTGGGGGGGGGATGTAAAATTGTTCAGTGCTTCAAATTATTGCTTTAATTGTTTACACACAATATCTGGCGTGGAAAAAGAACAAAATAAAATGACTGATATTCAAGATCTAAAAATGTACAATTCAAAGTACCTATTGGTCGATTTTTGAGGCTTTATGCTATAGCTAGTATATCTTAGATAGTAAAAGAGAAGATGAATAATTGTAGCAAAGTACTGGAAGTATATGAAACATCAAATGGAAATTCTGGAGGTAACAATCTAATAATAAAGAACTCAATAATTGGTGTAGCATTTGGTTAAATTAGATGAAACCACAAGGAAAACTAGTGAAATAGAAGATAAGTCAGAAGAGGAGAGCCAGACTGACACACGGAGAGACAAAAGAACAGGTACACATGCATGCATGCACAGGCACAGAGCATCAAAGATATAAAAATTACGCTCAAAAGGTCTCAGATGGTTGCAAATTGAATCTCCAAGAGAGAATAAAGAGATATGTAAAAAAGCAATTACCTCACATTCATACGAGTAAAAATTGTTAAAAATTTACAAAGTCAGAGATTAGAGAAATTCTACAAACTTGAAACAACATACTCACAAAAACAACACCTAGACACATTATAATAGGGTTGTTTTTTTTTTAAGCAAACAAAGAGAAAAATCTTGAAGTATGTGGGCGATTAGGGAAAAGGACACATTAACATCACAGAAACAATAATTCACCCAACAGCTGACATTTAAACAGAAACTGTTAAAGCCAGGAGGAAATGAAACGGCATGTTTAAGGAGATGAAAGAAAATAAGGACAAATCTAGAATTCAGTACCTTGGAAAATATTCTTTACATATAAAGTTGAAAAGGGGAATTTTAAGACAAATTACAACTAAAAGAAATAATCACTCTCACAAGGTCTACACTAAAGAAACTACTAAAGGGAATTTTTCAGTGGGACCAAAATTATCTTGGACAAAAACAGCTGAAGTAAGAAATTAAAAACAATGTAAAGATTAAATACAGAGAAAATGAGCCAATACATTTCCGTCAACTCAACTATCTCATGGAAAAGAACTATAAACTGCAGAAAAACACAGTGAATAAACAAACACTGGAAGCATTAAGTAGGGAACAAAGAAAGAGGAGGTTCTGGAGAACTGAAACATGGGAGAAGTGACTTGTTTGAAAGTTAAAGCAGCCCAGCTAGGAAAAAAGGAATGAATGAGATTTGAGCTATCCCAAAGACAGTGTTCAATTTGAACAGAAGCCAATTATTTACTGAGACAAAAATATACATTATCCAAATGTCCAGTATAGTATTCACAGCTACTCAGTATTTGAAGAGAAGAAATGTGACTCAGTATCAGAAGAAAAAAACAATAGGAAGAAGCTATGAGATGATCTAGATGTTTGAATTAACAAACCAGAACCATAAAGCAGCTACAGTAGCCCTTAAACTATATTCAATGCAGTAAATAAAATATGCTCTCAGTAAATAAAAAGATGGAAAAATCTATCACAGAAGTAGAAACCATTAGAAAGTGAAATAGTCAAAACTAAAAAGACATAATATCTGATATTAAAAATTCACTGAATGTACTTGAAAAGAAAATGGAGATACCAGAGAAACATGAATTTGAAGATAAATTAATAAAAACTATTAAATTTCTAAAGAGCATTCATAATATATCACTGTTCGATTTATTATCATGTTATATCCTAATAAACCATCACTGGTCAAAAACATATTTAAGGGGCCGGGGAGTTAGATCAGTGGTTCCGGCGCCTGTCTTGCAAGCGCAAGGACCCGGGTTCAATCCCCGGTAACCACATACCATACTGGGTGTGGAGACCCACACCCAGCAGCAACCAGTACCACATACCACAGCGCCGGGTGTGGTGGCTCACGCCTGTAATCCCAGCACTCGGGAGGCAGAGGCAGGAGGATTGTTGTGATGTGAGTTTGAGGCTGAGCTCAGGGCCAGCCTGAACCACAAAGCGAGACCCTGTCTCAAAAAAATACCTAAAAAAAAAAAAATATTTAAAATATCTAGCCTATCAGACAGTTTAGCAGCATTGTAAACTGTAGAATATCAGTCATTTGCCCTTGTAAGTGTATTGGTCACTGGTAGCTACAGTTCAGGGCCACTATCTAATATTCCAAGAGAGTACTGTACCTTGTATTGTTCACCTGGAAAAAGACCTAAATTATAAATTAGTTGTACAGTCTTTACCAGACATATGTTGCTTTTGTACCATTATAAAGTTGAGAAATATTGTCAAACCATTGTTAATTAAGGAACCATTTATATGTGAACAAATGTAAATGAATATTGACTATATTGAGTTATAATGATGACTTATAGGTTTAAAATATTTAGAATTAAAACATACGGCAATAAAAACCCCAGAGCAGAAGGGCTGAAATGGGTTATAATGCTCCAAGTTCCTTTAATCAACGATGGCTGGCAGACATACAAATTAAGGTCATAGGTGAATGCTGTAATCTCTGGTGTGATAATAAAAGAGAAATGATCAAACTGAAGTCCTAAATATGACTCTCTCTGGCTTAAACAATAAGCTCCAGCTGGAGGGAGAGGTGGCTAAGATCTTATTGTCAAGTCTTGAGTTGTGAACACACGAGAGGAAGAAAGCTAGTGTCTCCCAAACTGATTGAGTGACACGATGTAGTATGAAAAATTTCCCACTCTCATTTTGGTCTTTGCAATGTGAAGTGTCAGAAGTAATGTGTGCCATTTCTGTCACTAGACCTCAAGAAGCTCTGTACGTGTTTACATCATTTTTCCTTCCTCTAGAACTGATGTGAGAACATATTCAGGGTGTCACAGACACATGCAACAGAGTTAAATCAGTTACCTTAGCAGAAGCCGGTCTGAGTTAACACTGCCAAATGCCCTTCAGAAATATGAGCAAGCCTAGACAAGATCAACGCACAACTGAGCTCAGCCATACAAGCAACCAACGCCGATTTCTGTCGACACTGCTTTCGCAGTGGTTTGTTATGCAGTGTCATTACAACACAGGCTAATATGACTGATGATGCCCATTGCAAGAAAAATCAGGTTGTACATGTGGAGGGCCATAGGTCCTGAAAGTGAGATAACAGATTCATGCAGCAAAAGCCACAGTGTTAATTTGTGTCTCTTCATCAGCGGCTGACATTTAGATGCAGAAGTGGAAGGAGCGCTGTGTAACTTAAAAGGAGCAAGTCCATGAGGCTGGCATTGCAGAAGATTCTGCAATATGAATACACCAGCCTACTTGTGGAGGCCATTGTGCATTTTATTTTTAGGCCAGAGCTTTTCAAAGGCTCCTAATGTCAGCACTGAATGGGGGTGAAAGTGGTTTGCGATGCGCTTCTAGCAGAAGGGCAATAAATTGCTTGAGAAATGATTTGCTCTCTTTACCACCAAGAAATCTCTCCTCTAAATGATCCTTTCAATAGTGTCTCTTAGAAGAGATATACAGTAAGTGGTGTTTTTATGGCAGCTGATTGCCAAGATCAGCCCTAAGAATAGATTCAAGAGCTAGATGGGATTAACAAGATAGGAATAATTACAACCCAGGGGGAAATCTCCTATTTGGGTTATATAAATGTGTTATGTTTTCATAGCACTTGACTCTTATTTATTTCTCAATTATTTAGTGTATTTCTTAGAGAAAATAGGATAAAATTTGAGCAAGAGAAATTTATGTTTATAATAAGAATGGATTTCTTATGATGATGATCACTAGGCTTGAGAAAGGGGTTTTCTAAGACAGTTGTGAAATCCATCTGCCCACAAGCTCATGAAATCAAGTCCACAGCCAATGGCTGATCTGGAGGTAGAGAAACTAGTTAGACAGATTGGTTTTCATCTTTTCTGCAGAAAGAAATGAAAAGTCAGAGAGCCTCGACCTTGAAACCTTAGTGTCTGCCAGTACTTTCTCCGGCTCTCAGCTTTCTTTATGCCCGTCAGGTTCTGGAATTTCCCTTCTCTGTTCCGCACACCTGCTTCTTAGCCAAGGGCAACATTTGAACTTCATTGCTGACTTCAGTTTTGTTTGGGAGCCGTGGGGAGCTCCTTAGGGGGAAAGAACATGGATTTTGGGCTCAGACATTGAAATAACCATCCAAATCCACTGAATGAGAGTAGCATGGGTCTGGCATTGGACAGAGCATACAGATTAGAGTAGTATCTTGCTTTCATTCTGATGTAGGAGATGTAACTGCCCAATAAATAAAACTACAAATAATTTTTTCTGTTATCTATGCTGATGGGTAAAGATAAGGAAAGATATTTTAAAAAATGAGTAGGGACATACAGTTCACTAGAGATAAGGTAGCCAGGGACAGTCTTTCTTAGTAGGTAACATTTGTGCAAAAGCCTGAGGGAAGTGATGTAGAAACTATGTAAAAATGGAAGAGAATGCTAGTGCCAAAGCCCCGGGGCTGAAATGTTCTGGGAATGTTTAACAAACAGCAAGAAGTTCAATATGGGGAAGCTGAGAGAGCCAGATGGAGCGCGATCTGCAATGAGAGCTTGTGTCCAGGCATCTGGGGGTTTGCAGAACATGTAGGCACTTTGGATTTCATCTGAAAAGTCATGCAACTGAGATAGCCTTGAAAAGTTTGGCGTTGAGAAGTGGCAAAGCCTAGGGTGCATTTTTAAGGGGCTACTCCGGCTGCTCAGTGAGGAGTCTGCAGGGGCACGATGGGAAGGGGCATCCAGTGAGGAGTCAGTGGCAAGAGTCCAGGTGAGAAATGGTATCACCTGGGCCAGGGCGCTGGCAGTCAAGTGATGACTCATCACCTGAGAGTATGTGACCTTGGGGAAATTGTTTAGCTTCTCTGAACTTCAATTGCATCTTCAAAAAAATATCTAGATGTCCATCTTCCATTGAAATCATTTGCTGCACCGCGGGCCTGTGTATTCTAGTAAGTTGCCAGTACTCTTTCTCCCTGGTGGATAATCATCGTTCTTCCCCTGAGAGAAAATTCTTTCCACTAATTTTTGAGCATTGGTTGTTAGGAGTACTCTTCATCAATTTGTGGATTATGATAATCACTGGTCCATGCAAGACCCCTTTTATTTTATTTATTTTATTTTCTCCATTCTCTTCTTATTTCTCTTTGACTTCCATCCCCTCCCAATCATTCTAAAGTGCCTAATACGATCCTGTTGCAAATGGCGTATGGTTGTTCTGTGCACTGATATTTTAAATTTCCCTCTGCAATTTTACATCATATAGTTCATTTTTCTTTCTTACTTTCATGAGATCTCTTTTCCAGGTCCATTGCCATATAGATATTTCACCCTCTGATGCTGCTTAACTAGTGTGTTGGTCTCAGTGAGCATGCACTGTGCAGTTCCTAGACATGCCTCCAGTCCCCTGCAACCGGAAACATCAGAGCAGTTCTTTACTTGAGCCTTTGTGTGGTAATTTCTTGGGGTATATACCCAAGGACCATCACACTGGCTTCAAGGTTGGCTGCCACATTCCTACCAGCAGCACATGGGAACTGTCAGTCCCCTGCCTCCCTTTCAGCACTTGGCATTATCCAGTTTCTCAATTTTACCAGTCTAATGAGTTCTTAGCTTTTGTTATTTAATTAGCATGTCTTTGATTACTAGAGAATCTGAAGATCGCTTCATATGCTTATTAGGCCTTTAAGTTTCCTTTTCTATAAATTTTTAAATCATATCCTTTGTATATTTTTAATCTGAAGTTGCTGTGTACTTTCTCTTGGCTTCTAAGAGTTTCTTGTAGTTTCTAAGTAATAAATTCCTGGTTGGTATTAGATGTTACAAATATATCTATTAACATTTTCCAAATGTTTTTCATTGAACTAAAAAAAAAAAAAACCACTTAATTTTGATAGGATTGAATCCATCTATTTTTGGTAGGCAGTCTATGTTTTTGAAGTATTATTTAGAAAATACTTTCTTAGAGTATATTGTTCCATATTTGAATGTATATCTATGCTAATCATTTCAGATACTTTACCTACACATTTAGATATTTTGTCCACTTGAATTATCATAATTATAGGTAAAGTTTTATTTATTTTTATTGGGCTTAACTTTTGCTCACATCATTGTAAACAATACTTTCTTTGAATTGTAGTGTCATTTCACCATATAAGAATGATGATAATAAGTCATTTTTGGCTTTCCGTTCTGTGCTATCAATCTCATTCAGCTACAAACTAATACTAGGCTGCATTTTTATTATTATGGCTTCATAGTATATTTTACTGTTGGCAAAGCAAATTTCTCCTCATTCTTATTTGTAAAATGTGTTGGGTTTTTTTTGTTTTTGTTTTTGTTTTTTTTTTTTTGAGACAGGGTCCTGCTTTGCAGTTCAGGCTGGCCTTGAGTGTTGGGATTACAGGCATGAACCACCACACCCAGCATTGTGATATGTGTTACCGGGACCGAATTTGGGACCTTGTGCTTGTCAAGCAAACACCAGAACCACTGAACTAAATCCCTGGCCCCAAGTGTGTATAATTTAACTGCAGATTTTTATATCCTCTACTAAAATTATTGCAGTCTAATTTACATTAAAAGTTATATATGGCTCCAAGTTTATTAAACTGAATACTTATGGTCTTTCTATGTTTATGTTTTAAATTATATGTTAATAGTTTAGGTGGAAGTGTAAAAATATGGAGACAACCTTAAAATCTAGAACATGTTTATAACCCCAGGAATTTTCTTGTGATCTTGTCAAACCCTCTTCACCGCAATAATTTTCTGTTTACTATTTCTGTAGGTTGGCTTCCTGATTTAGAAACTCATAGAAATGGAGTTAGGTGTTCCATATTCTTTTACATCCAGTTTTTATTAGGATTCATCATTGTTGTTGCAAATGTTTTTATTTCTTTTCATGCCAAGTAGTTTATTTTCATTTCCCTGTTGATAGACATTTATATTGCTCCCCATTTTTTGATGTTATATATAAGCATATTATAAATTTCATTGTTGAAGTATTTTTAATTTTTCTTTGGTAGATACCTAGGAAAAAGACTGCTGGATCTTTTGGTAGGATTATTTTGACTATAGATGTCTGTCAAGCTATTCTTCAAAAATGTTCTTGCAGTTTATCAGCAATATTTGAGAGTTCTAGTTGCTCTACGTCCTCCCCAGCATGTGGTATTGACAGTGTTAGAAGTAGAAGCTATTCTGGTGGGTGTGAAATATATCTCTTTGTAGTTTTAACTTGCATTTCCCTGGTGGTAATTAATGATACTGAACACTTATATGTGTGTTTACAACTAATCTCTCTTTAAGTGACTCCTTAAATCTTTTGACCTTTTTTTTTTGGATTACTTTTTTTTTGAGACAGGGTCTCGCTTTGTAGTGCAGGTTGGCCCTGAGCTCAGCCTCAAACTCACATCACAGCAATCCTCCTGCATCTCTCTCTCCAGTGCCGGAATGACAGGCGTGAGCCACCATGCCTGGCACTGTGGTATGTGGTACTGATTGCTGCTGGGCGTGAATCTCCACACCCAGTACTGTATGTGGTTACCAGGGATTGAACCCAGGTCTTTGTGCTTGCAAGACAGGCTCCGGAACCACTGAGCTAAATCCCCAGCCCTTGGATTGCTTTTTTAATGGTTGACATAAAGGAGTACTCAGCTGTCTTTACCTTTAAATCCATTTTATGTGAGCTTTTGTCAGATAAATAAGAATATTTTTGCAGTCATAAATTGTCTTTTTTCATTTTCTCAATGGTGTTTTATCAGTATAAATTTAAAATTTTTAGGAGACTAGTTTATCAATTTTATTTCTTTCATTACGGTTGGTTCTTTTGAGTTCTAGTTAGGAAATCTTTATGTATCCATTATCATAGATATTCTCCCATGTTTTATTTTATTCAAGAAAGCTTATGATTCCAGCTTTTACATGTACATCTACATCTCTCAAGTGATGTGTGTGTGTGTACATATAGATTGAGATTAATTTCAAAGTTCAGTTCCCTTTCATAGAAATAGCAACTTGTTTCATCACTTTTGAAAAGACTTTCCTTTCCCCCCTGAGTAGCACTGGTGCTTTAGTCAAAAATCAACACACCCCTGGGCATACTTGTGAATTTTTTGTTCTGTGCCATTGGTGCCAATAAGAGACACTCTTGATTTCAGTAACTTCCAAGTAGGTTTGAGTCAGTTAATACCAGAGTTTCTATTTGTAATTTTTTTCAAAGTATTTTAATCTATATATTTTCTGTATATCCTGTATAGGTCCTGTATATTTCCATATATATTTTAGATTCACCTTTGGATTTCTTTATAAAAGCATTCTCCAGAAATGTTGACGTAGTTGTGCAGTGGCAAAGCACCAACCATTTTATGCAGTGCTACGTAGATAGTCCCAGAGAATGGACGCTGCACCCAGGAGTCTTTGAGCAGAGTGTGCAGCTTTATTCTTAATACTATTAACACTATTGTAAATGCCTTCTCGGATCTCATTTTCCAAGTTCTAATATAGAATATTTATTTATTTATTTATTTATTTATTTATTTATTTACTTTTGCATTATTGGGATTGAATTCAGGGCCTTTGCATTGAGTGTCATGCTTTAGTCTTTTTTCATAAGATCTCACTAAGTTCCTAAGTTGTCCAGATCATGCTTAAACTTTTTTTAAAATCTTTATTGGTACATTACATACACGCATCATGATTGCACTCCATAATGGGGATTTGTACCAGTATAAGACACAACTTAATTCTCATTTTTTCCCATAGCCCTACCCACCATACCGCCCCCCCATGTACATAAAATTTGTTTCCTTACTTTTTTGTTATAATCTCATTATTTTCCCCCTTCACCCTATTTTACTTTGAGCATTTTCTATTACACAGTATATAACATACAATTCTAGGACTCATTTACATCTTTATTTTCTCATACCAGAGAAAAGATGTGATATGTACCTATCTGTGACCTATTTATTTCACTTATGAGGACATCCTCAAGGTATGTCCATTTAAGTATAAATGATTCAAACTTATCATTTTTTATGGCAGAATAATACTCCATCCTGTAGAAGAACCACAGCTTTTTTATCCAGTCTCCAGTTGATGGACAGTTGGGTTGTTTCCAAGATGTAGCAATCACAAATTGGTGATGCTTAAACTTTTAATCTTCCTGCCTTCACCCTCAGAATGAAAATACAATTTGATTTTGCATAGTGTTCTTATATCTTCAACCAAGATAAAATCACTTATTAAATTTAAAGAGATTCTATAATGTTTTCTAGTATAAAACTGTAGTATTTCTGAACAGAGAGTTTTTCTTCCTTTCAAATTGTATGCTTTATTTTTCCCCCTTGTTGTACTGAGTAGGATTTCCAGTACAATGTTTTACAGAAACGGTGAAAAAATAAAATTTTAAACTGTTGTTTTGGGGAAAATTCTGTGTTTTGCCTTCATATGTGATTTTAATTGCATGCTTTTCATCAAAGTATTAAGTCATGAGCATTCCCTCCTGTAGTAGTAAAATGATAGACTCCCATAAGATGTTCACATCCTACTTCTAGGATTCTGCAAATATGCTAAATGACACAGCAAAAAGGAGTTCAAGTTGCAGATTGAATTAAAGTTGTTATTCATAGGACCTTAAATTAGCAGTTAACCTAGGTTATCTGGATGGGGCCAGTGTCATCACAGGGGTCCTTCGAAGTGGAAGAAAGAGGCAGAAGAAGGGAATCTGAATGAAATGTAATTGCAGGAAAGATGATTAGTGAGATACATCACTGTCTCTGAAGATGGAGTGATGCAGCCGAGAGCCACGGATGTGGGTGACCTCTAAAACCTGGGGATGAAGTACAGGTAACAAAGCTTCCCCGGAGCCTCCAGAGAGAGCCAACACCTTGATTTTAGTCCAGTGACACGTACCTTGGACTCCTAACCTCTTGATCTTGAAGAGAATAAACTTGTGTTGTTTCAGCCAGCAAGTTTGCAATCATTTGTTTTAGTAACAATATAAAATAAAGACATTTTTGATGCCTAGTTTGTCAAGAAGTTAATTTTTAAATAAGTATTTTCTTGCTTCCTCTCTTGACCATGCCTCTGCATGGTTCTAATTGTGCCCAGATCTTACACTTTGAAGCACTGTGCTACAGACATCATGTAAAACAAAACAGTAGGGGCTGTGGTAAACAGTTTGATCCTCCAGAAAAGCCACGCTCCTTCATTTCCCAGGTTGCTAGTGTGGAGGAGGAGTTAATTTGAAATACAGCGGATCTGAGGCTTTCCTGTACTTTTAATTTGATTGTACTGGTAGAAATAAGATTTGCCCTTCAGAAGCATGCCAGGCCTTGAGTAGGCAAGGCCTTAGGCTTTCTGTGATGATTTACAGCTCAACTGCTGGCTTCAACCACATGAGCTTTCTCTGCTGCTGGAAGTCCACCATGAACTCCATCCACTGCCATGTCACCTTCCTGTACTTCAGGAGATGCCTCCTTTCTCACTGTGCCCATGTTTCTATATGGCAGCATGATGCTCCATGGCTCCGGGTGCTTCAGAAGGGTCTGTGTGTTCCTGCTTTGCCCACAGCTGACAGCCATCACCAGACGTGAGGGCACAGGGCACTTCAGGGGGCACTTTTAGCACTCCTGATCCCATGTAAATTACAAAGCACATTCATCAAGTTCCTTTAAACTGCATGTAGAAGTTTGTTTAGAATTGCATTGTTATTTATAGACTAATTTGGGAAGAATTAATATTCTTATAATAGTAAGTGGTACCACTCATGGCCTTGAAAGTGTCTCTCCATTTGTTCAGATCATCATATATACACATATTCTTATTTATTAAAACGTATAAGCTTTGCTCTCTGTAAGTCTTTTTTTAAGTCTATACATTTTATTTTTTTGTGGTTCTCATGAGTTGTCATTTTAAAAATTATATTCACTAAATACATAATCACTGGTATTAAAAATCATACAAGTTTTTGAGGTTACTGTTAAAACAAGCAACTTTAGTGAGCTTCTTTATTCTGCTTTGTTTTACTGATATTTGTAGGTGTGTATTTATAATATTTCCAAATAGTGAATGTTCTGTTTCTCTCTTTCTTCTCCCTCCTTCTGGTTGGCCAGAACCTTACTGTTCTGTTGGTCAGTAGAACATAATCATCTTTAAATCACTTAACATTTACCTGCCCTTGCCTTCCAGAGAATTTTTTTTTTAGTAGGATTGAACTAGGAATGAACATTTGATCCAAGCTGGGCCAGAAAGATCTTCTCATCCTGGGTATTTGGAATTGAAATTCAGTAAGAGTGAGCAGTCTTTATTAGACCAGTAAATTGGAAAATATTATAAAGACTGAATAGAAAAAGCTGTATTTAGCCATTTGTGAAAGGAAGCAGAGAGAAAGACAAGAGGAGGCAGAGAGAGAGAGACACATGCACAAAGAGACAGAGAAAGAGAGAGACACAGAGACAGAGAGACAGAAGGCAGAGAACGATACAGCAGACAAAGTAAAATAATTGAACTGAGTGGCTTGCCGGGCTCCTGGAAACCTTGTGGCAGCATGAAAGACACAGAGATAGAAGGATTCTCAGAGGGTCTGGGCCGCAGGAAGTACTGGCTCCTTTTACAAATTTCTACCAGTTCAACTTCCTGTCTCTTTCTTCTTCAACTTTTTGGAAGAATGGGCAAAAAGGCAAGGTAGGCAGGGAACACAAAGACACAAGGACAAGCGGTGATTTGGGAGATGACTGGAGGAAAAACAGCTGAGTCAAAGGGAATTTCTAGTTTTCATTTTTTGAAGAATTTTCATAGTGGTTTTACTAGTGTACTGAAAGAGGTACAGATATCATACTTCATGGACACCCATATAACTACTTTTATAACAGCACAACTCATAATAGCTAGATCATGGTAGCAGTCCACATGTCCATCAACAGGTGAATGGATAAATAAAATGTGATACATATGCACAATAAAAGACCATTCTGTTACAAAGGATAAATTTGAATCATTTGTAAGAACATGGATGAATACATTTTGTTAAATGAAATAAATCAGACACAGAAGCTTTAATATCTTATGATTTTCCTCATATGAGACATTCAAAGTACAAATAATTTAAAGAGCAAAAGAAAAGACAGACAACAGGAAATAGAGAGAAATGACTTCATAATATTTTTCCTTTGGTTAAAAACAAAGACAATATAGAAAGGGAAGTAAAGGAGAGAGGGGAAAAGAAGAAAAATAAAAAAGAATTAAGATATATTACGTGCATGCGCTTATGCCTCACAAATGAATTAGTCATTATGTATTACAGACATGTGCTAATGAAAAATAATTAAAAGAAACAATTCAGACAATAAACCAAATATTTTGAAGAAACTCTTCTGGGGCCTTTGTGACCAAGGACACTGGGCCATTGCTAAGGTTTCCTTATTTTCCAGTCAACCCTTAGTCACACTGCTGATCTAGAAAGGTGGCTCTTCCTTGTACCTGGGAATGGCAGGGACACAGCTTTAGGAGGCTCTTCCTCACCAGGGTGGAGCCCATCGCCTTGTTCCCAGAGATTCTGCAGCCTTCAATAGGTAACTACTCCAGGAGCAAAAGCTCCCGAGGCTGACGGCACACTGCCTCCAGGCCCTGACCACCCACCTCGCCTCCTGCCTTGCTCCTCTCATCCCATGGAGTTTAGGGATACCAAGACGATTTCTCTGGGGAGGTGAACTGAGCTGAGCCTGCAAGTTCTAGGAGTCTTGTTTCTGGCACCCTTCCGAGCTGCCTCACAGTCTGCCTACTTCCACTTCCTTTCCTCCCACGGCTGGAGAGAAGGATGAAGTTTGGATGAGTCTCTTACAAATACTTTAGAATGATCAAAAATGCCCTAGTGACATTTGCATTCCCAATGAATGCTTCCGCATTTTAGTTATAGGGCATATTTCTGGGGCAAATTCTGAGATACTAAAATTGAGTTTGCAGAAGGTGAGGGACTGCAGAAAACAGGTGAAGGTTAGGAGCAGTACTTGCTGTTTTCTATATTCAGCATCTTAATGCAGCTGGCAAAAATCCATACTGTGCAGCTTATGCCTGCTGCACAAGTCTTTCTGGGTCATAGAAAACTCTAGAGTATTCATTTTTCAGAAATCGAAGGTTTCCCTTCAGGTAACACATCAAGATTTAGAGTACCTTGGACGAAATTAGGCATTGGATTAGGAATTCAATGCACAACAATCTATCTTCCTTCCAGAGAGATATTGTTGCACAAATCAGAAAATCATAGCCTGGGTGTATAATCAACAACATTTCATTCCAGAAAGCATATTATAGCTGGAGTGATAAGGCCTATTGAAGCTGTGGGTGGCAATTCTTGAGGTTTCTGAACAGTCACACTTTCTGGGAACCCTCGTGGCTTTTTCAAATGCATTTGAGGATTTTTCAAGTAAACTCTGTTCTTCATCACAGAGGCTGGCACAGCCCAGGCCATGGGTTCATTTCAACAAGGAACAGTCGTCTTCACTAGTTACAACTATATTTTCCATCTCTAAAGATGCTTCAGGGACTGTGTTTGATGACAAAAACAGAAATAAAAAACTCCTACTGCTTGCACATCCCATTTTTGCTACAATCTTATTTTTCAGACCCTTTATAGGCAAGCAACATCGATAATATCTACTGTTTTTATCATAATCACTATTTATAATGTACCTACTGTTTTTCGGCCATACTAAACATTAATTTTACTTAGCACAACATCCTGTTAGACCAGTGATCTCTATTTCTAGGTTGAAGAATGACCTATAGAGGTCAAGAAGTCTGTCCAGGGTACATGAGCTAAGACAAGGCACAGGGTGTGGTGACTTTCCACTTACACCTCAGCCCACTGCATTCTGATTTCTGGCTCAGCGCTGCTGGATCAAGGGCACCAGGGGGTCATCACTGGTGAATCCAGTGGAAAGTTTTCAGTCCTTACCTCAGCTGACCTCTCTGCAGCATTTGTCACGGCCTTCTTCCCTCAGACTGCACAGTCCCACGCCTTTTGAGTCTTCCTCTGTCTCCTCAGAATGTTCCTTCTGTCTCCTGTGTCACTTTTCTCATCTCTGTCATCTCTTAAGGATTGGTGTTACTGGGAATCCTGTGCCAGATTTTCTCTCATCTCACAGGCTCCCTGTCCTTGGATGGTCTCATGCATTGCCAGGGCTGCAGTAGCCTTCTGCAGGTTCTCCACGCCCCACTCTAGGACCTGGCTTTTTACCTTGGCCCTCTTTTTTCAGTCTCCAACCTGTATCTCCCACAGCACGCTGGACTTCAGTGGCCTCAACGCTCTGCAGGCATGTCAAGTTCAGTGCACTCCGAGGGGAACTTAGGACACAGCAGTGCTGGGAGAGAAGCAGACCCTTCATTGAGGAAGCTGTAGTCAACGAGTCTCTTTCCTCATCTGCACAGCTCTGCACTGCTCTGGGGGGCTCCAGTCTCCACTGACTAACCCCTCCCCACCTCTCATGCTCTTGGCAATGCCTATGTCTCCTCTTCTCTCTTCCCTGAATGGTCCCTCTGTCTTCTTCCTGTCACTGACAACTGACTCCCCCCGAGGACATGACTTCCCCAGTAGCTTTCTCAAATAGAGGGTATTTTTCCTCTTCCAGCCTGCTTTCTTTAAATGAAAATATTTAAAGTCTTAGCACATGTTAAGTAGGTGTCCTCTTCATTCCTTATTGCCATATCCCAATAAGCATTTCTCCCTTCTTCTTAGGCAGGCCTCTTTTTCTTTTGGACTTGGGCATCATTGGCTTACAAACCCCTCGACTCTGTTTGTTTGCAGTTATATCTTGTCCTCTCACACTTCCCCAGATATTCATCACCCAGTATTTGGGTACCTGGCTCACTGTCCTTTCTCTCCTCTACTCTCATGACCATTTTTATGTGTGTGATTCAGCATTCACGGAGATGAGTCATGCACTTTGCTGACCTCTCAGTTACGGAACAGCCTCATTTTCCAGGATTCCTTGCTGCATCCAACTTAGTCACCCTCCCAGGGACCCACCAGAGACACTGCCATTCATAATTACTAGAGCCACAAAATCTGCTTTGAGAAGAGCACACTCTGACCACTATCAGTCTTCTGATTTATTTCTCACTTTCACACATCACTTCTTGGCCTCCTTGGGATCCCTAACATTGCTGCCACATTTGCACTGTGCAGGGCCCTGCTTCCTGAATTTCCAAACTTATGTTTCATTACCATATTTTCTCTTTTATGCAATCTTATTTCCTTTGCTTTCTTGGTACTTTTCTACATACTTGAATCCTGCTGGCCAAGGCCAACTTTCCATCTGTTCTGTGCCTGCACCGAAGAAACTACCCAGGAATGGAAGAAAATACTGAATTTCACTTTAAATTTATCATCACAGATCTCAAATAGGTCCACAGTTCTGGACAGCTGTTTCATGCTTCCTTGCTTCTAGTAATCATCCAACATCTTCTTACTCTCAGTTTAAGAACAGAAGCCATAAGAAAACTTCCTCCATTTCCCACTAGCACACCTATCCACCTGTCTGCCCACAAGCCAAATGTGTCCAAATGTCCTCCCTCCATAAAAACAAACACCTTTACCCCTGTACCTCAGGCCACCCATTCCACCTATGTACAGACAGTCTCAAGACATTTTCTTATATAATTCTCTACTCCTACTTCCTGTAGCACCACAATCATTCTCATCTATATGTGAGCATACCGCATACTATTTAAACAAAACTCATTTAGTCCACTTAGTCCTCTCTACTGCTCCTATTCATTAGAAATCTCTTCTGAGTCTGTATGCACTGCCATCTTTTACGCTCCTCCTATTTCTTAAACCCTCCTAAAACAGCTTTTGTATCCTCCCCTTCACTAATTCCATTTTTGTTGAGCTCAATGACTTCCGTATTGCCAAATCCAATGATCTCTTCTCACTGCTTCCCTTAATCTCTCAGCAACATTTGCATCATCCATCACCCACTTCCTGCAAAGTATTTCTCCCCTTGACCCCTGGGATAGCCTGGTGAATTTCTCTTCTGAAACCTAGACTTTGGCTAAGATCTGATTTGTACAACTCAATTAGCATTTCAAACTTTACAGTACTTGTTGATTTCTCCCTAATCTTTTATTTGAATCTTGGCTCAGCTATGTCTTAGTTGTGAGGCTCTGGGGAAATACATATCTCTGTGCATTAGTATTTTATTCATATATTAAGCATAATGATATAGCTCACAGTTGTAGTGGGGATTGTGTGGCATTGGCATGAACAGAACTGAACTTAACTTCTGCTGTACAATAAGTACTTAGTACATGATCTTTGCGCTTCCCTAAGGACAGGTGCCTCCTCTTGAGTGTTTTCTGTTCAGTGAATGACAACATCCTGTCCTCTAAATCAGCACCGGATATCACCCCTGAGTGCTTCCTGTTCCTAATTACTCACAGTAGTCAATAACCAAGAGCTCCCAAATGTACTTTTTAGGCATGTTCAAGTTTCTTTGTTTTGTTGGACTTTTTTCCATTTCCACTGCCCCTACTGCAGTTCATTTCTTGCCTGGCAGTTGCTTCATACTGTTTTTTCAGTCCTGTCTCCCACTGTAGCCAGTGACCAGTGACATGTATGATCATGTCCCTTCCTTATAATTTCTCTCCATGGACCTTACAAAAATATCTACACTTCTATTATTACTGCATACTACTAATCTACAAGGTACTTCAAAATTTGGTCTTGACTTCTTTTACCATTTCAATACTCACCATTTCATCTCCAAATCATTATACAATACTTCAGAAACATTTATTTCCAGAATTCACCATAAGGTGAATTACTTACTTCAAGGCTTCTCTGTAAGTCATTTCTTTTACCTAGGACACTATACCCCCCTCTTCACCTGGTTAACTCCTAACTGAGCTGCAGCTCACAGATCTATGCAGAGAGGCCAGGGGTGATTTCCCCTCTCATTTTGGGTTAGCTACCTCTACTTCTAGCACTCACAGCTACTTATACTTTCTGTATTTGTTACTATTGAAATGATCTGCTTCCCCATTAGGACTTAGTGTCTATCTCAAGAGAGAAGGACTTCATATCCAAATTTCATGGGAAAATACACTTTTAATCTGTTGACCTTCTTGAACTCTCTCCAGTTACTTAAATTTTAGATGTTTACTTAGTGGGATGTAGTTCACGTGTACTTGTAAGTGTGCCTGGAGACTTTTTGATATTTGAAATGGTCTCTAAGATGCTTTCACTCTCTAAAATGACAGCACTTTGTAGTATATGATATATGGCTCTATGGGGCCAGGGTGTCCTTACAAGACTACAAGAGCTGAAGATTCTGGGAGATTCTGAGACCATTCTAAAGTAAATGATTTCAGTTTTACTTTTCCATTTGGTTGTTTAGAAACCATGTAGACACTCTCTAAAAGGAAAGTCATTAAATTGTTTTTGTTTGGGGAATAACTTAACTGTTTTATGTTCATTTTCATCCCTATCCCAGTTTCTTAAAATAATGGAGACACCAAAATATAACAAGTAAATGGTGCTACTCCCCAAAGACTCCTTGCTCCAGTTTATAATCCCATTCCTGCCACACTATGGCAAACATCTTCCCACAGTGATGCCCCCCTTCGTGTGTTAATGAATCTCCATGCTTACAAATCCTAATACTTCAAGCCTCGTTGCCTCTTTGGAGGAAGCAAGGTTGAGCATTTAGTTATCTGGCATCCACATGAACTTGATGACAGAGAAACAGACTTTCTGTGGGTGTTCATAGAAAGTAATAGATCTCATATGGAGGGCCTGCCCCTGAGTCTCTGTGCTTATGCAGGGATCTACTGTTGAAAAAAGAACACTTTTGACCCTGAGAAGCTCATTGACTAGAAGAAGACAGAGAGACAGTCAGCGTGGATGTGATTTGACAGAGCAAAGCTGTCCTCAGTATGAGAGGGCAAAAGAGAGAAACCTAACCAGAGGTGTCGGAAAAGGTTTCTGGAAGCTTCGGGAGGAGGTAATTTTTAAAGATGAATCCTAAATAATGAACACTAATTAGCCTGTCAAAGAATGTAAGAATGTAAGAAACTTGAATGTAAGAAATAGCATCAAACCTCAATAGTTTGTAAAAATAGTAAATACTAACAATATTATAAAGGTAAAAAAGAAAAATAAAATCAATTATTTATCAATAAAAGAAGCATTCACAAAATAAAAGGTAAAGGACATAAGAGACAGAAGAAAGGAAAGGCAAGTGTAAAATTCCCCAGGTATCAGAGAGGATGGCACCAGAGACCTGAGGCGCTACTCCCCTGAGGAATGCCCTTTTCTGAGGAATGGCAGCAGGTGTGATAAAGGGGAGATTACAGAAAGCAGCCACAACATAAAGGTTTTACCCAAAGTAGGAAATCTCCTAATGGCCTTCCTGTTTCTGAAATCTAGGACACTTTGGCAATATACGGGGCCAATGTGCCACTCATAGAATGGATCCTGATGAATTTTGAGACACTGGATAATTCCGAGCTCACTTCTGCCCATTCTAAAATATCCAGGTGGCTGACAGTTCTTATTCTTTTTCTGTTCAGCTGTTCAAACCACACATAGACACTATGTGAGCAGAAAGTTATTAAACCAGCCTGCTGAAGACATTTGCTTGGATCCCAAACGCAATAGAGAGCCATTGAAGTTTATTAAGCAAGAAAGTAATCTGGCTTACATAGTCTTTTAGGAAGGTCAATCTGCAGGAACAGAGGGAGGAGAAAGTCTCTGAGGGCAAAGATGCGAGGCGAGAGGACCAGCTGACGATGTGGCTGTGATGGCACCAGCATCGCCCGCCTGTGAGGAATGGGAAGGTCAGCATATCCTCATTTTACTATGCACAGATGCAGCTGGGACCCAGATGAGATGGCAGAGTGCATGAGGCCTGTGCAGGAGTCCCGACAGGAGTCAGACTAGCTCTTCCTGCTCATGTGCTTCTTCTGCCCAGTCAGTGTCCTCAGCGTCCATTGCCAGTGCTACCCATCTTTTTCTCTGATGCTTTACTTCCAGTCCAGCCCCTTGCCCCAGATTCAGGCTCCTCAACCTCCTTTCCTTAGTTGCTTTCCTCTTCCTTGATCTGTTTCATGGATGAACAGCACCTTTCACTCAGTCTCCAGAGTCTAAATATCTCCATCCACAGTCTACATAAAACCCACCTCTGAGTTCTAACAATGTTGCTGCTTAATTATTTCTGGACTCTATTGCTCTCTGAATTGCTGCCAGATTCCTCATCATTCTGCCACCCTTGTGTCCTTCTCCTCAGGGTGTATGTGTGTGTGGTCTCATATCAGAGCAACCCTTCTAGAATACAAAGCCATCTCTTGACTCCTTCCTGCCTCCAGAGAGCCCAGGCCTTTGGTGCCACTTACAAAGCTCTATCCCCTGCCCAGCTCTCCAGCCAGCCTCATGCAAGCCTGCTCTGTGAACACTGCCTTCATTTCTGTGGTAATTAGCTGGCCTCTCCCAGCATGGTCTTGCTGGCTTATCACCTTCCTGCAAGAAGGACTCATCAAGAACTCTTCCTGAGCTCCCTTCTCACCTCTCATCTTTCTCTTCATTGTTAGTTTTTCTCCCATTTAGAAAGCAAATGAGAAGTCAGACTCTCCAAAAGCTTTGCCCAGTCTCAGGAACCTACTCCCAGGAACATTCTTCCATGGCCCAAGGCCTCTGACTTCCTCTCTCAGTGTATGCTTCCTGTGCTAGAACTGTCATTTCCTTCCTTGTCTACTTCCTCCTGCCTGTCTGTTTCCAGAGGACTGTTATTCTCCTAGGTTTATTTCTGGGTGACACAGAGCTCAGGGCCTGGTACAGATATAGTAGCCACTAATGTGTATTTATTGAAGAAGTGAATGAAATGATAGGTAATGAGCCCCAAAGGTTGTTCATTAACCAGACCCTGCACTTATATGATCTCAGTGGCTCTTTGCCTTATCCCTGTCAGGAAAGGATTCTGCTTATTATCCTCCTTAATAGACAACCAAGTGGAGGTTTAGAAGTATGTGCTAGGCAGGGTTTAAATTTAATCCTAACCTTATCTTCTCTGGGGCTTGAGCTGTTTATCACAAATGAAATCACTCACAGTGACAGTGGAGAGGGCTGGGATCCCTGGCCATTAGCACCATGGAGAAACTGCCCTCTGGAAATGAAAGGTGACCAGTTGAAAGAACCATAGGCCATCTTAGCCAGAAAACCCATTGTGTTTTTAACTCTTTCTGTCTGACCTCAAAATGGGGAGTTTGATGACTACTCAGACAAAGTTCAACTCAGTCTCAACTTTCTTCTCCCCTCCGCCTTTGGACTGGGCTTTTTAAATTGGCCCATATTTCTACGTTGCCTCTAGTATACCTTGCCTCATATACTGTGTATACCAGTTCTCCCCTATAGAAACAAACCCTGAATGCTCAAACCTCCCAAATCTCAGCTCTACACTGGATCTGGGGACATTTGCTCACAGCCTGGCTCAGCCTCCCTCTGGCTGAGGCCGGCAGTCCACCCAGACCCAGAGTAGGGAAGGTGGTAGCTAGTCTCCATCTTTTATTCTGTCTACAACTTAGCCTAGCTCAAGCTTGAGGTGCAGCAGGAACCATGATTAAGGCTTTCTGAATTCAACTGGAAAATATCTTGCAACCAGGGACTTGTGATTTACCACCGCAGGATGGGGGGTTATAACCATGCCCACAGGGAGGCTGTGTGTAAGTTGTCCACTGGCTCTGTCCCAAGTGCGTGTGGGTAAACGCCCATGAAACCTCAAAGAGTAGCCTAGAAGAGCAGATGGTCATAGTATTCTGTGTTCCTGTGAAAGCTATTTTCATACATGGTTAAGTAGTAGGACTGAATCACATTTATTTCCATGTCAACACACTTATTCTGCTTTTATGATGTTTGTATATGCTGGAAAAAAGTGTGCATGGGTGTGCATGCAACTGTGTATGCATGCATGTATGCATGGTGAGTATTTTAAGGTCCTAGAAATTAAATTCTCTTGGAATTTAAAATTCCTTGGAAGTTTTATGTATATTAATCTAAGACACTTTGCAATATCTAAATTATGATTCCCTCATCAATAGCTAGTCAGTTGTCTTCTGATTACTTCCTGTAGTAAACACTTGTAATTCAGTCTCCTTAATTTTAAATTTCTTTTGAAAAGCAGACACTGTCCAGCAGAAGGGCAGCTTTCCCGCACACCTCTTCTTCAGCTTTTGTTATATGATCTATTATGGCCTTTTGTTAGGTACAGGAACAGGCCAGCTGTACATGCTGCTGATCTGTGCACTCGAGTTTCTGTCCAAGCTGCCAAGTGGCAGAGGGAGAGTGCTAGACATGAAGCCAGCCACGGCTCCACAGTCGGTAGGGCGGAGAGGCTGGAGCTTGGCAAAGTGCTTTCTGCTGGATGTGGCCAGGCTGACAGGACCCAGAGAACTCTGCCAGGCCAGGGCATGAGGTACTGCGCAAACAGAGGTGTCCAGTGGCCTGCAAAGCACAACATGGTCTGAAGACTGAAGCACAGAATGGACTCCAAAGTACCTACCTCCAAGGGCTTGTGCAGAAATGGCCAAATAAGACACTTCCTCAAGCATGGCTGGCCTCTGGCAGTTTAATCTGGAGACCTCCGTCCAGGCCACAAGAGCACAGCTTGTCCATGATTCTCATAACCTTTTTAGAGTTATCAGATTTTCCCAGATGCAGCTGTGTGCTCTGTTCTATGAGAGATATTTGAACCTCATTTCATTGGTCAGATCTACTAGATCCATCCCTTTTCAAAAACTCATCTTCATTTCCCTCAACAATAGTTTGTTTAATTTTTATTAGAAGAGAAAACTCTGTGCTTCTTTTCAAGCCCACTGGTCATCCATGGAAGCACATCTTCCACTTTAATCTTTGAACAGGCATGAGATTTAGAGCTCTCTCTCCAGCTGGGCTCAGCACCTCGGCTCCCACCGAGTAGAGGGGATTTGGAGGAGGGGCCTGGCTACTACTGTCAGGCCACCTGGGGGTCAGGTCTTTCTCCACAGCTTCTCCTTCTCATTCCTGGCTCCTCTGCACAACACTACAGGAGGGGCTTTCCCCTCCTTCAGCCTGTGCATCTCATCTGTGCAGATTCCCTAGATGGAAAGACATCCAAGGTTTAAGCGTGGTAAAGTACGTGCTGGAGAAGGAGCAATTCCAGGGTTAATCCAAGGCTGGCTTCTCAATGCTGCACTACTTCTTGGGGTGAAAATTGGACTGACAGATCTTGGGTGGATGGAAAGTCACATCTGAAATACCTTTGTCTCTATAATGGTGGTGACATGTCTCCACATGGCAGTGACTGCTCTCTCTGGTGATTTAAGAAGCCACCCATCTTGAACTCTAGTTCAATTATTATATTCCCACCATTTAAACATGGCAGAAAAAGTTTATCTTCCTTTTCTTTTCCCTTCTCCCTTTCCGTTCCTTCTTTTTTCTTTTTCTTTTCTTTTTTTTGAGACAGGGTCTCACTTTGTAGTTCAGGCTGGCCCAGAGCTCAGCCTCAAACTCACATCACAGCAATCCTCCTGCCTCTGCCTCCTGAGTGCTGGGATTACAGGCATGAGCCACCATGCCCGGTACTGTGGTATGTGGTACTGGTTGCTGCTGGGCATGAGTCTCCAAACCCAGTATTTGTATGTGGTTATTCCTGGGGATCGAACCTGGGCCCTTGCGCTTGCAATACAGGCACCAGAACCACTGAGCTAAATCCCTGGCTCATCCCTAACTTCCTTTTTCTAGCTGGCTTGCTTTCATGGTACTATTATTTTTTCTTAAGTACTGGGATTAACCCAGAGCCATTGCAATGAGCTATATGCTTATTATTTATTTATTTAAATATACATTTGTTTATTATTTGATTTTCAGTCAGGGTCTCACTAAGATGCTAAGTTGCCTAGTTGCCCAAGATTTATCTGAATTTGTGACTTTCCTGCCTCAGCTTCTGGGATCACAGACATGTGTCATGACTCCTGATTGCTCCTTCTTCATAGCTTTGTGTGTCTGGTGAATCTAGTCCAGCCAACAGCCCCTGGAGGCTGAAATCGTGGAGTCGAGAGAGGATGCTCTTCCTCTGAGCAAGTTTAGGTATAGAAGGTGGGGCCCCTGGTGAGCTGGTTAAGGTTTCCCTTAAATGTCCCTTGGAGGCTCTCTGCTGCATGGAGTCCTGTCTAAGCTGGAAATCTCTCCCATGTACTGGGTGACAGAAACCAGAGTGCAGCTGCATAAACACAAACATGGAACCTGCTGGTCTTGGGCTCTCTCCCTAGAGAGTAGTAAGGCAGAGACTAAATCAGAAACAGGCCCGCACTTGCTCTCTAACCCAAGGGAGGTTGGCTTTTTGATGGACCTCACCCCATGTATTCACATCTGTGTCCTGCAGAGCCACCCACAGTTGTCTCAGATACTCTTTGAGATATATTTGGCAAAAAGGGTTTTACAAGCCCATTTGTCTCATTTGTGAATCACCCACTTGCATCATACTGGCCATTTTTCCTTTGAGTCCTAGGGATTCTTTTATAGAGAAACAGGATTTATTTATTTTTTTGTCATTTTGCATGGGCCCGAGGTATTATTGATGTCAGCTGCCTCAGAGACCCAGAACCTGATGAGTCCTTGCATGACACCAGTCCCAGGCCTCTAGGTTGGTTGGGAAAAGGGTAGCAGGCCCTGGCAACTTTGATTCCTGTTTGCTATATTTAGTGTCCCTTTGGAGACTCCTGGCAAGTCATTGCTGCCATCACCCCACCAGCCATATGAAGTTCTCTTCCCCTTCTAAATCCTAATGTCTTGCATCTCCTCACTAATTTCCCTGTGGGCAACAGCTGGCAAAAGGCAGGAATATTTAATCAAGTCTCTACTAGCAGAGCCTGGACTGCACTAGGGAAATGAGCAGTCAGCAACTGGCAGCACAGTCCTGCAAGGTTCCTATGGGAGGCTTCCTGGATCACTTCCCTAGACCATATCCATTTACCTCTGTGGCTGTCACATCCAAATCCCTCAAATCTCATCTTTCCAGGGATGCCGTCCTAGGGCCAGTACAGTAGAAGATCAACTTGACTGTTTTGGAGTCACCTGGAAGATTGGTGGAGCACATTTCTGGGTGTGTCTGGGTGGGTCATGGAGGTGTGACCTTGGACACTGTATCCATTCCTTTACCCTTTCCTCAGTCTCCCTGTTGACTTGCTGGCTGCCATGAACTAGGCACCTTAATTCCACCACATCATCTGCCATGTTTTTGCCTTGGAGTTAGCTGATCAGGAACTAAATCCTTCAAACTTCTCCTTGGTTTTGTGTATATTGGGTATTGTGCTCTAGCAAATGGAAAGCTGGAGAGACATGCCATCCCTCTCTTCCTTTGGAGGTAAAATATCTTTGTTGGTGGCCATCTGCTTCCATGCTGATCTTCTTCACTCCTTTTTGTGGTATGCCTTATCCATCTCTCTACCTATCCCCCCTTCCCTAGACCCTGCAGTGTATGTTTGAGCAGTGTAGTGTTGAAGATCCTGAGAATAACACATTTCCTATAACAAGGGGCCACAGAGTGGAAAGGTTTGCAACCTCTGGTAAGTCTCTCCCTTTCCTCATCCTAGGTACACTGTCACCCACAATCTCCTAGCTAAACGCTGAAGACCTCAGTAAGCAATAAATCATTTTCACAAGAGATGTTGTATGTTTAATCACTAACAATTCTGCAGTGCCCACCACCCCTTTGTTACTGTCTCTGTTCTTGCCTGCCCCCCCATTCCAGAATCTAGTGGGAAAGATCTGAAGCTTTTAAAAAATATATCCATTTAAGCTTTTTAAAATATGTCCATTTCTTAATAAAGTGTTGCCTGAAAGAATATGACAAGTGCTACATGAGGAAGGTGTGACCAGCAGGAACAGGTTTATGATTGCTCTGTCAGGAACTAGTACTTGGGATGGAGATGTATTTGAAATACTGAATAATCAGCAATTAAACTTTAATAACTTTATTGCAAACACAATAACATCCAATTAAAAGTTTCTTGAGTGCCAATTGTGTGTCTGACTTATTCTTGATGGGGAGATAGATATAACACTTGAATCCTGCCCTCAAAGTCTTAAACTCCAGAGGCAAGAGCCTGTTGACTTCCACCATAGTCATTTCTGTGCTTTTCCTTATAGATTCACTATGTATATTTGCATCCATACAATAAGTTATTTTTGTCTAGGTTACATTTTATATAAGTGGAACGATAGTACATGCAGTCAGTTGGTTGTTTCTGTCTTCTTTTGCTCAATATTGTTTGTGAGATTCAGCCATGTTGTTAAATGTGTAGGTGTAGTTTGTTCATTTCACTACTTTTTGTATTTCATTGGAGGAGAATCATAATTGGTTTATTTCTTCTACTGTGTTTCCAGTTAAGGTGGAACTAAGCATTCTAGGAGTATTGCTGTTGGTTCATTGTATCGGTATCTTAAACTGTACTACAATGCATAGTGGTGAAGAAGAATTATTGTAATATCCACAGCCACTAATAGAGTGAAATAATTCCTGTTGCTCCAAATTCTTACCAGCATTTGCTAATCAGATTGTTAACTGGGACAACTCTATGGTTGTTATTCTCATTTAAATTAGTAAGACTCTTCATGTATTTAGGCTACTAGACCTTAGTCATTTAGATGCATCACAAGTAAGTAGCTCTACTTAGGAGAGTAAACCTTGATCACTTAGCTACCTCAAAATTAGGTGGCTCCTATTACCTATGTCTTTATGGAATTGGACAAATAGGTAAATATTTTAAATTTGAGGTAGCCACAGTCACCATTTCCTTTTATGATTAGTATGCATTTGTTTCTTTTAAAAAGTCCTCTCCTTAAGGCCACAATATGTCATTCTATATTATTTTCTAAAAACACTATATGTTTGCTCTCATGTAGACTTTTCAGGGTATAGTTGTACCTGGGTACTCCTCAGCTTCAGAACTCGTTATGCCCACTGCTCTCTGCCTTTCCAGGAGGAAAAGCTGTTCCCAGCACTCGTCAGTCTCAGGGTAGCAGGTCAACAGTGCAGAATGCCCAGGTGTTTGTACTTCCTATGCTGACATTTTATGCCTTTTGAATGCTAATCATGGTTAAGGGTGGTAACAACAAACCTAGCCCAATAAAAGCCAGATATTAATCCAAAATGTGAAAGATCTGGGAAATCTTCACAGATAACTGTATATCTAATTTCATAGTTCCCAATGCATTCAGTACTTGTTGGCTTCGACATTCTGTTTTGGAACAAATGAAGGGGTACCACTGAGGTAGCACTGAGCATGGAATGGCTAGCTATTTTTTATAGTGAAGTTTTATTTTTGTGAGGTTATAAAGACATCTTGATACACTCACGTTTACACGTTCTTCTTCTAGTTCTTGCCCCAGGCTGTGCAGGAGCCCTTGTGTCCACACAGCTTCCTGTGGAATTCTGTGGGTCTTTGCTCTCTCTCTTTTTGCTTGAGGACTAAGCTGCCTTCCATGAAGCAGGCTCCATGTCACGTCATGTGCAGCCCGTGTAGCTAAGCCCTGCCTGAGGAGAGTTGTGTGGGGCGTAGTAGGTTGTTGAGGAAGATTTTCCCCTTTAGAGAATAGCCTTTGACTTCCTCCTTTCTAGGCTTACTCTCCCTTGCTCGCCCCAGTGACTCTCTAGCCTGTTGGTACATCACCCT
>PVIR01012802.1:0-43799 GCA_004026965.1 Petromus typicus | reverse complement strand
TACAAATTAAAACACACTGAAATTCCATTTCACTCCAGAAAGAATGACTATGATCAAGAAATCAACCAAAAATAAATGCTGTCAAGGCTATGGGGGAAAAGGAACCTTTCTCCATTGTCAGTGGTACAAGAAATTGGTATAAGCAATGTGGTGACATATGATATAAGCAATGTAGAAATGCCTCAAAAAACTAAAACCAAAGGTTCTATTTGATCCAGGTATTCCCTTTCTTGGTATCTTCCCTAAATAGTTAAAAGCATCAGACCACAGTGATATAAGCACAGCTATCCTTCTAGCAGCACAATATGTAACAGCCAAATCTTGGAAATAGCCCAGATGCTCATCAGTGGATGAATGGATAAAGAAAATGTGATATATATACATACATACATATATATATACATGTATGTATATATATGTGTGTGTGTGTACACACACACACACATATATGAAAACTACTCTGCCAAAAATAAGGATAACACTGAGACATTTCTAGGTAAACGGATGCCCCTCAAGACCATTCTTTTGAATGCAATGACTCAGACACATATCTTTACACGTTGCACTGTTTCTCTTTTGTGAGAAACTGAAAGCATAAAGATAAAAATGGATGATAGATACTGAGAAGTAGGAAGAAAATGATCAAATAGAAAGAGGAACAAGGGAGGAGAGAGGAAAAAGGAAGGAAGGGAAAAGGAAAAAGAAAGAATGGAAAAATGGAAACAAAGCTTTTGTAGGTAAGGGAGAAGGGTTGGAGGGAGAGGAAGGGAATGGGGAAAAAAGAAGAATCAGGATACATCATGAGCAGGTACAAATGCTCTGTGATAAATGTGGTTAGTATGCATACCAAAAGTGTACCAATAACATTAATTTTTTTAAAAAGTAAATCTTCATGGAGGCTGCTCCCTCAGTAAACAGGCCCAGTGGCTCCACGGGGCTCACCTGTCGCAGCTTGGCTGCCTGTGACTTCTGCACTGGGAGCTCCAACAGACACATTAATTTACGTTTGTTCCCTGGGCTCATCTCACTGCTCAAGATGGGCCCTACCTGAGGAAAGTGCTTGCCCTCGGGCACTTGTCTACTGCAGCTGAAGCGGGTGGTGTTCTCTCAGGTTAGCTCCTTTGTTTGGAAAATGTTCTCGGACTTTGGGGAAAGTATTAATTCAAACAGATGAGCCTGTTCTTCCTAAGTTACTCCTGAGAATACTGACTTCATTATTTGCCTATAATGTGAATAGGTATTTATTTAATGTGCCTCTTTGTATAAGCATCGTGCACGTGTCTGTCATCTCTCTGTCTACATTACTGTTGTCTGTTTCTTAAAAAGGAAGGTAAAGCTTAATGGCACTAATGGTACAACATCACGTAAAGGGTTCTGGGGAAGGGTGTGGTGATGTGTAGCAGGAGGTGACAGATATTACAGGAATGAATCTAATTAGCTTTGACCTGAGAGGCAGCAGTCTGGATTCAGCAAAAGCCCCCATTGCCCCCATGTACGTTACCAACACCTGGACAGTCACATCTACAATCTTGCACCACCTCTGTAATGTTTCTGTTAGTCACCGTGTCTCCACATTACAGGTCAGAGAAGCCAAGACTCGGAGCACAATGCAGGTTCTGTCACATTAAAACTTAGTGACAAGGGGCCGGGGAGTTAGCTCAGTGGTTCCGGCGCCTGTCTCGCAAGCGCAAGGACCCGGGTTCGATTCCCCGGTAACCACATAACAACCAGTACCACATACCACAGTGCCGGGCGTGGTGGCTCACGCCTGTAATCCCAGCACTCGGGAGGCAGAGGCAGGAGGATTGTGATGTGAGTTTGAGGCTGAGCTCAGGGCCAGCCTGAACCACAAAGCGAGACCCTGTCTCCAAAAAAAAAAAAACCTAAAAAAAAAAAAAAAAAACTTAGTGACAAAATCGCTTACTTCCAATGGAGGTCAGCCTAGTTCGGTATGAAGTGGGCAAGCTGTCCAATCAGTCCCAGTCTCCCCTGAGGACATGTCCTAAAGGGTCAGTAGTTATAAAACTAAACCACCTCGGGGACAGCTGTATGGAGAAGACCATAGTGCCTCTCCCTTACTTATTTACTTTATTTTAACAGTGAGTATAAGAATCCTGGGCCTTCTTGGATCTCTCAAATTATAGCATGCAGGCTTTCTACCTATAATGCACCCACGGGAGCCCGAGCCCCACTCAAGCAGAGCTAAGCTGGACTTGCACAAGGCCCATGAGAAAGTGAGAAGCACCTGAGACTTCCCACAGTCGCTCTCTGAGTACCTCCCACAAAACCTTGGGGACTGAGCCTGAGGCCAGCAGAAATCTCCGTTCTGCCTTCTCTGGTTCATTCTCCAAAACCTACCTCATTGACATGATTTATTGCCTTCATTAAATGGGATGTTCAGGCAAGTGCAAAGGGTTTCATGTCTTCCCTCTGGGGAAATTCCCTTAGAAGCCAAGCTGCCATGGTATCAAAAAGAAGCAGCAAACTACAAATGAAGGAGATTTGCCCAAAGTCTAGTTTCTATTTCGTCTTCGAGGCCCTCTCTAATTTTACTTTGAACCGGTCCAAAACCTAATGGCATTTTTAAAAAAACTTAATTATCTCTAGGGAAACCAGCTAGAAAGCAGGCATGCATATGTCTGCTTTACCCAGCAGATACGGCCTGCTAGATGACTGGGGTCTTGGGTGTTGCAGTTCTTTTGAATGGTAACAGCTCTGTCACCCACAAACAGACCCTCTTAGAAAGCTAGTGAGGAAAAGTCTCCCAGTAGAGTCCCCCATGCAGGGCAGAAGCAAGATCTCCAAGTAGCCTGCTGTTTTTATGAAGAGGCTATAAGTGGAGGAAAAGACAGGTGCTACAAGCATGCCGTGCAGAAGGGAGTTGGCAGTCCCGCCTGCCTCGAAGGAGTTGGGTGCTTTGATCATGCATGACTTCACCTCTGAGCACACAGAGAGAGTCTTTGTCAGCAGCATGTATTAGGGGAGCCATGTGGTCCACTGCTCAGTAGCTTCTGAAATCGCTTTGTCATAGATGCTTGTGCTTATTTAGATATTACCAAATGTTGGCTTCTTGGGCTGAAATGTCCCTTATAGATTCAAGGTGAATGAATGATTAAGATTTATCTATCTCCTAGCAGCTGGCAAATTTGCTCAGAAGGGTTATCTCATTCCTACACACCAACCATTTTAAAAGTTCTAAATTGGCTCGCTTCATCCCCATCATGATCAAATAAATTATCCATAGTCTTTTGTCTTTTGTTACTTGACAGGCAAAAGAAAGTGTCCTGGAGTCTCCTTTCTCTTTCAGGTGTTTGTCCTCTGAGGAAGGAGACACATTCAAGCCTGACCCATTGTTTTCATCCATCTGACAATTAAGGCTCTTAACAAGTTTTACTCCTGGGCACATTTCAAAGGAAGTGTGATAATATAAGTGCAAGTGCTTAGAATTCTTCAAATGACAGAAGTTTTATTTACTTACGTATCGTATCTGGGAGAGCAGATATGCTAGAAGTTTTTAGAGTAATACATTCTGCAGCAACCTGAAGAGTAACTCAAGAATTCTGAGGCTTTCAGAACTACCTGGGGAAAGGTGACTGTGGATCACCTGCATACTTTGTAAGCATGTAGGTTGGGAGGATGTTGAAAGCATCAATCTTGCTGAGTTTGCCAAGTCAGGTCAGGCACAGAAAGAAATGAGCAGCAGCTGCCACCCACCAACTCTGAAGACACCTGGGCTAGGTAGCTGCCTGTCCTGTCTGGGAGCTAGGAGGGTGCGCCAGGCTGAGATAGCTGCAAAGCTGTGCTCATCACATCTGCACCTCAGCCGCTTCCCTTGCAACCACCTCCACCCTTTCCAGATGGCTTTTGCAGTGAGTTACAAACACTAGATGTGAACTGAGACTCTATGTTCTTAATCCCTAAAGGAGTATTTCTTCTTATGTAGTTTAAAATCTTAAAAAAGAACACTAATACCTTTTGCTGAACAGAACAGCTTAGTTGGAGGAGCAAAAAGGGAGAGGCCATTGCTAAATCTGTTCTCCCCACAGCCTGTAGGGATCCTCAGGGAACACAGGCCTGGCCCAGCACGTAAACAAGGCACTCCAGGCTCAAAAACCCAAGTCCTCACCCTCTCATCATGTGCCACTCCTTAGTTTCGACTTTTTTTTTCCCCCTTTCGCATTCAAATTTCTTGGAAGAGTAGTCAACACACTGTCTACCCTAACCCATTTCCCACACTCCTGAGGCTCTGGAGTCTAGCCTTTTCTCTCATTTGCCCTAAAAAGTGCTATTCCACAGGCCACTGCCACTTTTAAATTGCTAACTTCAGGGGCTATTAGGTCTTGGTCAATATCTTCTACTTTTCTGAATCTCCTTTTAGGTTCTGATTCTTCTCTCTTGGTTTCCTTCACTGATCTGATCCTTTTGCCCCTTAAATATTTTCCCCCAGGATTCTAGTCTTTGCTTTTCTTCTTCTTTGTATTTGTAATGGACATTTGTCATTCCGCATGGCTAATTATCCTCTCTGAGCAGTTTCTTCTCTTGGAGGATGGTTTAGATGGGAGAAGCAGAGAGTATGGATACTTTCCAGCTTCCCTGGCAGCTAAGGTGCACATATGTGATTTTAGTTCCGGCAATCAGATGCACCCAAAACCTGTCTTTGAATGGGAGGTCACACTTTAAAAATCATGCACTGTTGGGCTTTAGTCTGGTGATAATAGATGCTGCTAAGTCCAAAATAGTGTTCAGTATCCAGAAGAACAAGGTATGGCGTCTGTGCCCAGCACTTCTGTGGTCAGTGTGAGGGCTACCCTGTGCTTTCCACCAAGGACCTTCCCTTCTATAGCAGTTTCTGAGTGCTTTTGTTTGTAGACAACTTAGTTTGCAAAAAGAAGTGCCTGGCCAAATTTTGCTTTGGTTTGCAAACTCTGCCTTGAGTGACAAATATAACCACAGCCCTATTTTCCACACAAACACAAACATGGTTATTTTTTTCAAAAATTGTGGAACAATTTAAGTTTGTGAACAAGGTACCACTGTGTTCCCACCCTGGAGTAACAACATCATATCTCCATATTTGCAGTCCTTGGTGCCATTCTAAAATCACATGCTTGGGGCCAGGGAGTTAGCTTAGTGGTTCTGGCACCTGTGTTGTAAGTGCAAGGGCCCGGGTTCGATCCCCAGAAACCACATACAATACTGGGCATGGAAACTCACACCCAGCAGCAATCAGTACCACATACCACAGTGGCAGGTGTGGTGGCTCACGCCTATAATCCCAGCACTCGGGAGACAGAGGCAGGAGGATTGCTGTGATGTGAGTTTGAGGCTGTGCTCAGGGCCAGTCTGAACTATAAAGCAAGACTCTGTCTCAAAAAACCTAAAAAAAAATCACATGCTCGGCCAAAGCTCCTACACATCTCTTGACTGTCTGATTCTCTTGTTCCAGCACTGCTTGCTGAATCAGTTCAGATCTCATTAGCACTTACCTCTGCTGCTGAAGCAGCTTCCTTCGGGGTTCCCCTGCTGCCTCTTTTCTTTCAATCGAACTTGTACTGCTGCCAACACTGTCTTTCCCGGATGTGAACTGTACCTTGTTTAAAACCCTTTTTAAACCTTTGAGCATCAGTCCCTAGTACCACAAAACAAAACAAAAACAAAGTCTGAATCCTTTAGCACTCAGATAGTCTCCCATCACTACTCCAAGTACGCCATGTTCCAGACACACCCAACTGCCTGTGTTTCTTAAACATGCCACACTTATTTAACTTCGAAGCTGCTCACTGTGATTCTGAAGATCCCTGCCTCACCCATCTGCCAGCAGTAATGACTCATTAAGTGCTTCTGCTCTCAACTGGGAGCTACGGCTGGTGGTTCACTGACAGACCCTGTCCTTGGAGAATAGAAATGCCTGCCTCCCTGAGCCTAAGGTCCAGGGTCCCCGTAGACAGAACCATGCATTTTCATTTCCTGCTTCCTTCCCTAACAAATTTATTTACCTAAACTACATGTTTTGAATGCCCACTTAATGTTAAGCACTGCACTAGGTGCTGGGATTGAGCAATAGTAATTGCTTGGTTTTATGGAGTGTAGAACCCGCTGACAGCCTACTGTCTGTGCTTCTGCACTGTTTTATGAATTGGAATCCTGTTCCCAGGTTCTCAGCGCCCCTTTGGCTAGTTGCCAGCTCCTTTGTTCCCCACTCACAGAAGGTGACATCCCCATTGCTTTTTCCTTTCTTCTACCTGGTTTGATCCTGATTTATAATCCTGCCCACCCAACCCCTTTGGGAAACTTTTCTGACACTATGCCCAACTCCATGCCGCAGATCCAATGCCTTAATTATTAATGTCACTCTGGATTTGGGTTGGCGACACTCAGTGGCGCTGAGATTTTAATTTCTGGCTCTTCATTAGAGAGAAGTGGCTCCTTTGATCACAGTCCTTCTCAGTCTCCCACCCATAAATCACTTTTCCTCTTCCCATTTGGGTCACTGCCTGTGCTGCTATTTATGATACTTTCCTCTTCCCCATGACTTTCCACCCTGACAAATATTTATTTTTCCTTCAGCCTGTTCATAGGTCACCTCCTCAGGGAAGTTCCCACCCCACTCCCACTTTCCCATATCACCTCTGGGATGTACATTTATGCCATTTTGTATATCTCCATTAGTGCATCTTTATTAATACTTATCCAGTTCTGTTATACTTGTGATAAATTACCTTTTAATTAGTATAATAAGATACCTCCACAGGCTGCTTCTAAAGAAAAGGATTATTTAGCCCCATTCTAGAGTCCAAGAGTCCAAAGAGCACAGCAGGGGCTCTGTGGCGAAAGGGCCCTGGTTGGTCCCATCAGTCCACGGTGTGGACAGTGGGAACACAGGCAGGAGTGAGGTAACTTTGCAGGCCAGGCCACAGGGAAGGACCTGGGGCCACCACGCCTTTCAGGGCTCACTTCAATTGACCCCACAACCTCCCCCTGGGGTCCACCTCTTCAAGATTCTGTAATTCACCTTCACAAAGTGCCACCCAAGGAGTGAGATTTCAACACATGTACCTTTGGTAGGACACAAACTGTATCCAAACTATAGCATTCTGCCTTTTCTGCTTGGCTGTAACCTCTCCAAGCCTTGGTCTGCGTCACTGTATCCCCTATGTCTGCTCTGGAATGGGGTGGAGAGGAGAACATAATATAAACAGAGCCAATAAATCGAAGTCTGGCTTTGAACTGATATTCCCCAAACTGGATCACCTCTCCAACGTCCCCATTTCTATTAATGGTACATACATATTTACTAAAGAGATGGGATGAATAAGTGACACTGATATCCTTTTAGTCCTAGATTCCAAAAACCTCTTCCTTCCAATCCTCTTTTTCCCCTCAGTGACGTGCTTTAAAATGTTAATACGTGGCTGTCTGGGAGAAAAGTCCTGTTCTGTAGTGTTTACCCTTACGCTGGCTGATTCCAAGCTGCCACCATAATTTTACTGGCTGAATTAGAAGAGATATACACACTGGGCTCGTGAGCCGGCGGCAGTCAGCTCCGTGTACTGCTGCCTTTCCCCTCCTCACTGACCAGTGCGAGTCCAGCGGATCCTCCCTAGTCCTCCTTGACATCCAATTTTCCTACACTTAATGCCTGACCACATCTCCTCTTCCACACTATACCTTTCCTCCAGAGAAATCTCTCTGTGCGATGTTGTGGTTTCTCATGGTGTTAGTTAGCTGTGGCAGCTGTAACAAATGACCGTGCACTTGGTAGCCTAAAGCAACACAAATTTATTCTCTTACCTACTGGAGGACCGAAGTCTGAAATCAGCTTGACTGGTACAAAATCAAGGTTTTGGCAGGATCATGGCTCTAAAGTAGCATCTTCCTTAGTCTCTTTCAGCTTCTAGTAACCACTGGCCTTTCTCGACTTGTGGGCATGTTGTTCCATCTCTGCCTTGTGGTTACACTGCCTTCCCTTCCCTTCACTGTTGCTGTCAAATCTCCCTGTGCCTTTCATAAAACTCTCGAGACTGTATGTAGGATACTCCCAGAAAGGCCACGATAACATTTCACCTCACGATCCTTCACTGCATCTGTAAGGACCCTTTCTCCAACAAAGTAGCATTAATAGTTTCTAAGGCTCTTAGGGAGCCATTTTTCAGCCTACCACATTTATTATTTAAGAACGTTTTGTCGTTCCCCATGAGTGTTGCCCACAAATGCTGACTGTGCCTGAATGGAGAGAGAAGTCCATCTTCAGCTCTCGCGGTGCCCAGTGCACAGAACTGCGCTGGCCCTGCCTGGCCTCAGACAGTCTGTACCCCACGTCCTGGAGCTGTCCTCTGCGTGACTGGCCTTTTCACAGTTTGTTTGGTTTACCTCTGATGATCGCTCGGCCATTAATAATTTTCATTTCCTGATGACAATCTTTTGACTCATAGTAAATAACAGGTCTGTTTTCCAAAGAAAAACAAACATGGCATTATTTTGATGGTTAAATAACTCATTGGATATTAATTTGAGTTTGCTGTGCAATAAGCTAATGTGTATATGTGTGCAGGAGGTGGTGAGGGGAGGGGATGGCCCAACTATATCCTTTATCAGAAGAGTCCCGCAGGATGAGGAGAGACGAGGCACCCCTAAGGGGCTGCTGATAACTGGTAATAAATTATGTCAGGGACACACTGTATCTCCTTGGGAATGAGTTGTAATGCTCTCGAGAAATTCCCATTCCTAAGTATGCATATATCTAGAAGCACTTTGCTATCCTTAAATGTAGAAAAATTGAGAAACGGAGAGAGATAAAGAACTTAACTTAAATTAACCTAACAGGAAATAATCATTATTGTCAGGCTGATGTGATTGCTCCATAAATAAAGCTTTGATGATAAATTTTGTGCAACTTGTTTTTTCCATATTTAAATTTATTTCTTTATATCCATGAATTCCCATAATGACTAAGTCTATTGTAATAATTTTTTTTTTTTTTTTTTTTTTAGGTTTTTTGAGACAGGGTCTCGCTTTGTGGTTCAGGCTGGCCCTGAGCTCAGTCTCAAACTCACCTCACAATCCTCCTGCCTCTGCCTCCCGAGTGCTGGGATTACAGGCGTGAGCCACCATACCCGGCACTGTGGTATGTGGTACTGGTTGCTGCTGGGTGTGGATCTCCACACCCAGTATTGTTATGTGGTTAATTTTTTAAAATATTACAGTAGGACCGGGGATTTAGCTCAGTGGTTCTGGCGCCTGTTTTGCAAACTCAAGGACCGGTTCGATAGCTGGTGACCATAAACTATACTGGGTGTGGAGACTCACACCCAGCAGCAATCATTACCACATACCACAGTGCCGGGCGTGGTGGCTCACGCCTGTAATCCCAGCACTCGGGAGGCAGAGGCAGGAGGATTGTGATGTGAGTTTGAGGCTGAGCTCAGGGCCAGCCTGAACCACAAAGCGAGACCCTGTCTCAAAAAACCTAACAAAAAAAAAAAAAAAAATTAATGTCATTCTGATTCAGGGATCAAGCCCTATTCTGAGCAGCCCACCACTCAGGCATTCTTTATTTTATTCCCAAAGAGGAACAGCTGGAACAGCCAGGCTGGTCACCTCCTGTGTCCCACATGGAACTCTGGCTTCCTCAGGTTTCTCAGACACCAGCTCTTCCCAGATCAATAGCACTTTCCCCTCCTGGAAGAGCCATTTCAAGTCTCCTCTTAGGAAAATTCTCCCTCAAAAAGACTCGCACATTTGGAGTCAGCGGCAAATAGGGGAAAGATGACCTGACCGGAGCTGGAGTCAGAGCCTCAGGCACGGCGGGGAGAAAAGTCACGTGTTCTCCATGGACTCCATTTTCTCCTTCATAAAACAGGGAGTATGAGCCTGGCTCTGGCCATCTCCAGGAATGCTGTCTTACTGCTTTAAGAAACAAATATGACAACAAATGTGAAATACTTTAAAAGTGCCATAAACGAAAGGCATTGATGCAGCTCTGTGAGCTAATTTTCCTTTTGTTTACACGGCCTGTGTTGCATAACTAGTAGCATTTTTACCGATTTATCTGTTCTGCTATAGTGTCACACTAGCTTCTTGCTTGATATGACATTATTCTGTCTGAGCCTCACTTGCTCACTGTGGCCTATGAGTCTGTGTCATTCCTCAGTGAGGTGGGGGCGTGAGGGTGAAAACTGTCTTATGCTTCTTTTATCTCCCATACATCCAGGTGTGCAGGACGGAATGAAGGTGCTGGATCAATGTCTTCTTGGGTGCCCCTGCAGCCTCAACCTGGAGCCAGTTTAATTCCTCTTTTAAAATGTTCAAATTAGCCAGGTATGGTGGCACATCCCTGTAATCCCAGCAGTCAGGAGGCAGAGGCAGGAGGATTGCTGAGAGTTCATGGCTAGCATGGGCTACATAGTGAGTTTAGGGCCAGTCTGACCTACAGAGCAAGACTCTGTCTCAAAAAACTAAAAAATAAATATCATTAAATTTAAAATTACAAAATGATTTATATTAATGGCAGGGCATAGTATGTCTCAAAGATATGGTACTGAGATCCTGAGGAAAATAAAAACAAACAAACAAAACTATGTATGTGTGTGTGTGTGTGTGTGTGTGTGTGTGTGTGTGTGTATGTGTGTGTGCGCACGCGCGTGCACCATGCGTGCACGAGCAGGTCTTTAAGGTAACTGTATACTAATCTTTTACACAACTTCCAGAATTATTAGAGAACAATGTTTTTGGTTTTAAATCTTGGTCAGTTTTTCTTCAAAGTTCTTATTACACCTCTCCATTCATCAATTTTAAAAAATCATAAACAAGGTAAAAGGAAGCTAACTCTGTTAATGCAGTTTTCAAAGTGAACACTTCTAAAGATGGAAGGCCTGTCATCTCTGAGATCACACAACAGTTACCAGGAAGCTATGTAACAAAAGCTGGGCTAGCTTTAAGAAAATCTAAGTTCTGGAAACACAAATTAGCAAAATTGAAAAGAGGAACTAAATTTTCAAAGGAGATTTTATTTAACTAGGAAATTCCTCATCATCACATCAGCCCTAAATCAATTTCAAATTAAAAGTTTAATTTTAAGTGTTTTATTTTCACTCATCAAATGAAGAACACAAGTATTATGTAAAGTATACAGAACTTGCACAAATTTGGTAATGTTATACTCTTATAAATCTCCAAGTTTTGTACTTACTTGCTTAGTAAGTAATTTGCTTAAAGATGATCTTGACTTTTTAAATTTCTCCTGCTTTGGTTGAAATGTTTTGTTTGAAAGCTTTGTTATAAATGTAGTTTTGCTTATCTTAGTACAAGGCACCAGAATTGGTCTTTGTTAAAGGAATTTGTCCTCCAAATTGAGCAAAGACTATTCTTTAACTCTCTTTTGATATTTGGCATTGGGCCAAGGAATCTAAAATTAGCTCCCACTAGAATGGAAGGGTTAGCTAAGTGGCAACAATTCAGTTGGCCCCAGAAAGCCATAGAAGTTGCTGACACACTAAATAGAGTTCCAGTCAAACTGTTTCCTTTGCTCCAGCCAGATATCAGAACTGTCTCCTTCTGCAAGAAACAGAAAACCACCACATTTCAGCGCCGAGAGGGACTAGTGATGGCATCTCCCATAAACTCTACACCTTGCAGGTCAGGAAATGAAGTGATTCGCCTTTTTGAGCTTTTTCAGCCTCAGTAAAATGGAGTTATATTACTTGTTTTGCCCAACTCTCAAAGATGTGAGGATTAAATAAATGGGCTTTTGAATTTGTAAAGCACACTGTAACATAGGCCATTGTTCTCTTCCATCATCACTATGGCAATTTTAAATCAAGTCTGTGAATTCTTTTTTTTTTTTGAGACAGGGTCTCGCTTTGTGGTTCAGGCTGGCCCTCAGCTCAGCCTCAAACTCACATCACAGCAATCCTCCTGTCTCTGCCTCCTGAGTGCTGGGATTATAGGCGTGAGCCACCACGCCCGGCACTGTGGTATGTGGTACTGGTTGCTGCTGGGCGTGAGTCTCCACACCCAGTATTGTATGTGGTTACTGGGGAATCGAACCCGTGCCCTTGTGCTTGCAAGACAGGCGCCAAAACCACTGAGCTAACTCCCCAGCCCGAGTCTGTGAATTCTTTAACATCTTTCCATCCAGAAATGCCCTACCCTTGAAAAGAGATCTTAATACCTCATCTGTAAGCACAGAATGTAGTGAACTTCTGAGGCTAAATCAGAAAAGGTGATTTTGTTTTCAGCTAGTTCTTTTGGGATGATTGTTAGGGAAAAGCCAGGTACTGTGTTCAGTGTCTGAGGACCTTGAGACCACCAGGTTGTAGAGAAGCCACATGGAGAGGCCATAGGTAGCCTCCAGTCGGCGGTCCCAGTGTCTCAGTATCTCACAGGGCGGGCACCAGAAGCATGAATGAATCAGCCTTCAGATGACCCAGGTTCCAAAACCTAAGGTTCTGAACCTTCCCAGATAAGGCCTCATCTGTCTATCATGGAACAGGACAAGCTATCCCTGTTCTACTGTTTCTGAATAATGAAGCATAATAAAATGGTCGAGTTTCTTGGCTGCTCCATATCTACTGTTTGTGACACAGCAGTGGAGACTGGATGAGTCACCTGGGTGATGAAAATCACAGTAACAGGAGTCACCTGTGGAAACGACACCAGATCCTGTGTCTACTCCAGGCCAGACAGTGGCAAATGTTGCTTCTCTTTTTCACCAGAACTCAATGAGGAAGCCACTGACACCGAACACTGAGGTGCTAATGACTTACATTTCACGGTGAATAAACAGCAGGGCCAGGGCCAAAACCTCCACTGGCTGGATGGCAAAGCCCACCTGGGCTGCAGGTGACTCCACCCATGCGGAGCCAACACATACTGGACAGAACACAAACTGGACAGTCAACGGATCCCTCTGGACCTCCAGACCAAGGGCCTTTCCTCTGTGTCATTTCATTTCTCTAGGTCCCTCTTTATTCCATTTGCTACCTACAATTTCTTCTTTCAAGATAGATTTGCACATCTGAATTTTTTGACCTGTTGAACTTATGCGTAATATCAAGTCAGCCTAACATCATGAAAAGTTTTCAGACTCTGGCAGTACTTTCGCCATCTTTAAAGCTAACAGAGCCATATGGCTTCATGTCTGAGGCCCTGTTTTCCTTGGTAAACTTGGTTAAGCCCATCAGACCTACATTTTTTTTTAGCCACAGGGAAAAAAAAAAAAAATCAAGTCACACTTGCCCACACATTCTAATCTCAAACACAATGCAGTGCCACTTTCCTCTTGGCCTTCAGAGCCATGAACACACTTTTTGTGACAAACTATTTGGAAAATTTCCACATACTGTATTCTCAGCCAGCTCTTGAGGGCAACTAGCTTCCATAAGGCTCCTCTTCAGTGCTGTGTGGCTGAGGGTGCTCCCTGGAAAGGCCTTCCTAGTCTCAAGGAAAACCCAGGCCAGGTTTGGCCGTGGTGTACATGAATCCCTAAACCTATGAGTCCACCCAGTGTCTCAGATGACTGAAAAGCATAGGAACCAAGCTCATAAAGATCTGCTTTGCTTTTTCACATTTACTCCTTTAGCATTACTATCTGCATATCAGGTTGTCCATCCTCACCAAGCCCAAAGCTCACGCACTTCTGCTGGGAAGAGGCCACATCTTCAATGCAAGAAGCTGGGCACTAACTCTTCTACATAAACTGTCACTGCCAGAGTAGGAGGGCAGCTGGCTCACCTTCACAGTAAATCCCCATGGAGTTCATCTCTCACCCTCTGCCATGTGGCTGAAAAGCTCCTGAAAGGGTTGTGGTGCACCAGCCAGCACCTCTGGCCTGGGGATGGCCTCAGAGCTCATCTGTCGGGAGCTGGGAGATTTTTCCTTCCCAGCCTGTAGCCACCAACTCTAGTCAGCAATGAGTGTCCACCATGTACCAGGTATTGAAAACACTGGGATACAAATGACAAAATTTTGTCTTCACCCACTGAAAAAGTGTTCAATTTTCAGTCTTGAATTTTAGATTCATTACATGTCAGTTGGTTGTGAGTTATTTCACTAAATAACTTATTTAAACTAACAGGAGGAGATTTAAAAATAAACTACATTTTTGGATTTAAGATGAGTGAAGTAAGTGGATTCATGGTTATGTACACAATGTCCTTACTCATTTGAATTCTGACATAGATAAAAAATGAGAAGAGGTAATCTGAACTGTATTTTTTTTAGGGTTTTTTTTGTTTTTGTTTTTGTTTTTTTTTGAGACAGGGTTTCGCTCTGGGGTTCAGGCTGGCCCTGAGCTCAGCCTCAAACTCACATCACAGCAATCCTCCTGCCTCTACCTCCCGAGTGCTGGGATTACAGGCGTGAGCCACCATCCCCGGCACTGTGGTATGTGGTGCTGGTTGCTGCTGAGCGTGAGTCTCCACATCCAGTATGGTATGTGGTTACCGGGGATTGAACCCGGGCCCTTGCGCTTGCAAGACAGGCGCCGGAACCACTGAGCTAACTCCCCAGCCCCTGAACTGTATTTTTTATAGTTTCCTTTTTATTTTTTATCTTTACAGAACACGCTTGCAGTACATAACGATTACATTGGTTGTGGGAAGTTGGTACGTCTTTGATCGGACCTTTATGTCATCTGTCCTGTGTCTCAGATGGAAAAGGCTGAGGACTGCGGTGAGTCCCCTAAGGGAAGGAGGCTGGCCTGACACCCCAACCACCTCCACATCACCACACACGAGGATCCTCATCCACCTTTTTTAGAGGAAGAACTAGTGGTACCAGAATGCCTTTCAAAGAAGAAGAAAAGGTCGTAGGAGCTGTTGTCTGGTGTACCAGTTACAGCTGTGGCAATATAGTTATTACTGTGCACAACATTCCCCACTTTCTATATCATGGATGAGTCAGGCGTCACAGGAAATTAATCTCTTCAGGGCCGGGGACTTGGTTCAGTGGTTCCAGTGCCTGCCTTGCAAGTGCAATGTCCCAAGTTTGATCCCCGATAACCACATACCACAATGCCAGGCATGGTGACTCACGCTTACCAGCAATCAGTACCACATACAACAGTGCCAGGTGTGGTGGTTCATGCCTGTAATTCTAGCACTCAGGAGGAAGAGGCAGGAGGATTGCTCTGAGTTTGGGGCTCGCCTGGGCTACATAGTGAGCTCAGGGCCAGTATGAACTACAAAAGTGAGATCCTATCTCAAAAAAACAAAATTAATCTCTTCAATAGCAGTATTGTGTTTTATTTGTAGAGTGCTTTAACCTTAAAGGGTATTTTTATATTCATTCATTTTCATAGGTTCAACTTTAAGGCCCTATAAAGTAGGTTTTGTCCCCATCAGTAGGCAAAGAAATAACATCAGAGAAGTCTTGTTCAAAGTTTGCAGCTGGTAAGTGACAGAGCTGGGTGACAATCTTGGTCCTCTGTTTACAAACTGTGTTTCTTATATTACACCCAAGTTATATCACACCTGCTTCCTGAGGGACAGCAACAGAGACGCAGCTACGTGTCCAACACTGACATCTAAGGGGACGTGGCCACTTTCACATGGAGGGATGGGATGGCTCAATGGTCACTAACACCTATTTATTGGTAAGGAAGATACATCAACCTCTCTCCCCGGGGCCTCTCTTCCCAACTGCCTAGTAAGGCAGCACTCCTATAGTATTTCTTCTGTTTAGGTATCTGAGACACTGCCCTTCTAACACACACACACACACACACACACACACACACACACACACACACACACACACCTGCTTAGCACAATTTCAGGCTTGGAAGGGGGAATGTTTTCACCTGGAGCTGTAGTAAGCAGCCCAAACCAGTGACCAGTGTAAAAATCCACAGCTTCTACTGTCTGTTATTGGAATAGCAGAGAATCCCCACCCGCCATGGTTGGGTACTGGGCCAGCATTCAGGATCTTTGGCAAGTGGATTTAAAATACTTTACTGTGACATAAATCACAAAAAATCTTGCAGGGAAATGGTGTAAAAATGGCCCCACAGCCCTGTCCTCTCCCCTGACACATACATGTGGAGCCCTACACGCCGATATCAGGCCTTGATCCTATGACAAACAGGCTCCACCCAGGCAGTCACCTTTGGGAAGTGAGAATGTGATGTCTGGATATGACACGGACCACTGCCCCGTTCATTTGTCATTTAAAGCTAAGGAGTTTTCGCCTCTCAGTAAAAGTATTTCTCAATCAAAATGCTTACTGAACATAAAACTGAATGGCCATTTACAGGAAGATTGTAACACTCCCACAATCAAACAAATGGATCTTTTGGCTTTGTTACTGTTGAGTTTTGGCTCAAAGTTTGAAGGCTGCATGGAATTCTGCCCTGTACTTGCAAATGCTTGGAGAACTGCTCAGTCAGCCTTCAGGAAAAAACACGCCCGCGTCCTGCTGTATCCCCCAGCTTTGGTCTTGTCAACAGAGGGATCACAGAGAGTCTGAATCTGAAGCTTAGACTCCTCAGTTCCCCGAACACAGACAACAAGATGCAGAGTAGTCAGATAACACGGGATAGAATTCTAGTTTTTGGTAGGATGTCTTTCATTTCTGCAGGACTTAAGCTTTCTGCAGAGCTGGCATGACATCGCCCGGCCCACATAAAACATCTCAGAGGTGAAATTGAGCCAGGCTTTCTTTTCGTCACTTTGGAGATAAAGAATCATTTAAAAATACATAAATTCACATATAAAATACAGAGTGAAGAATGATATGTATTTGTGTGTGTGAGCACACATGTGCATGTTCATGCAGAAGGAAGGAGACAATCTAAAATGATCTAAGATAGCATTTGATGACAGGGATTTTTGAATCATTTCAAGTTTTTGTTTCCTGTCTCATTCCAGGATTATTTGGAATTTTGTTGACTTCAGAGTTCAAATCAAACAGAAAGACTGGGAATCCCCACAGACAGGAGCCAGTTTGCCACTGAAGTGGACTTGTCCTCGGCAAGTAAAGAGGGAGAAGAATACATCCCTTGCTGTATGCAAATATGGCTGGTGTCTGTCTGTACCTAGAGCCCCTGACACTTTCAGTGGATTGTGGAGAACTATCAACAGCACAAACAAAAGCGCAGAGAACTGACATGGAATTTTAGAGCAATGCATCGTCTGCAAAGACTGAGTTAAACTGCTTCTTAATTGCACATCATGGTCCAGAACACTTTTTGTCTTTCTGAGTTAGTCCTTGGTAGTATTTTTCTAAAAAACAATGGCTGACCAGAGTCAGCCCCGGGTTGTTCTTGAGCTGTGAACGCTCAGCCTCCTCCCGAGCCACTCTATCTCTGCAACATTCCCCGCTGGGCTCATAATCAGCTTCACTACCCTAAGTAAGGCAGAGCCTCCTTCACGTAGGGAGCCAGCAGCAGACTCCGCAAGTTAGAGATCAGGCTGAGGTCATCATGGAGGCCACCATGCCTTTTACCAGTTACCGTGAACATCATGTTTCATTCTTCCTGCTCCTTTAGAGCTCTTAGGGTTGGGGAAAAAAACTGGTAGAGCAAACTGATACCTTGTGTTGATTTTCCAACATCAGCTGTAATGTTTATGAAGTACATTAAAAAAAAAACTATTTTTAAACAGAAACGAAAGAGGCTTTGTTTAGCTTCTTAGAGGCAATACATCATTTGGACAAAAGTATATCTGAATCCATTGTCCCTTCCTCAAGAGGGGCACTCTAGGGAATGCCTAGACACAGCCTTGGAAAGGGTTAGAGTGATCCTTGGCACCAAAAATACTGAGAGCTGCACAGTTTTGATGACTAGTCCTGGGCATCTCACGATGGCTGTGTCAAGCACTATGTAAAGGACAGTCTCATCGGTGGAAGCGCCTGAGCTTATGAAGTTTACACTCTACATAGAGCTGCTTTTAATGGGAGAAGCAGAGATGTTATATTGCACCGGACTTGTCTCTAGTGGTTGGAAAGGGGCAAGAAAAACTACTGGCATGTCACGTGATGAGCCGCGGCTCTAGCTTAGCCCCAGGTAAGAAAGTCATTGTGAGTTGGGGTCTGCTCTGCACGGAGCCTTTTGGTTCCTTCTTGCACTGCTGAAAGACTCTCCCTCCTCCTTCCTGTCAAAATCAAGGGTCTGTGGTTTTCTAAGAGGAGAGCAGGGTCATGGGGCCCAGCGATAGAGACAGGCCTGGGAAGCAGACAGGCCAAGGAAGCAGTCAGGCCTTCCCAAGGCCCCTGCTTGCACAGAAGAACTCAGTCTACAGCAGCTCCCCTCAGTGTTTCTTATGCCCACGTTTGCATTTGTGCCTCGCTGCACTGAGATAGCTGTGGGGAGCCTTCCTGCCCAGCTCCCCAGATGTCTGCACGTGGAGAGAAGCAATGACGGTGCCGTGAGTTTGTGTGTGGACTCTGTCCACAGTCTGGTTAACTGTCTGATAACAGCTGACCCTCTCCAGAGAACGCTGTGACTCTTCTCTTTTCTTTCTTTCCCTGGAAGAGGGAGGAGATACCTCACAAGGGCTACAGAAAGTAAGGGAGACATTCTTCTGAGTCCATGCCTTCCTCCGGGGCCTTTTCCTCACCATGGATTTAGGGCCTCTCCTCACAGCTTCTCCCACAGCACAGCCCCTGGCCCGTGGGAAGACATACAAGCCTAGACTCAGACATTCTCCTCCTGACGTCTCTTCGAGTCTTCCACACTCTAAAAATGATGCACATGGTGAAGCTCAAGGAGAGTAAGGCAACAGGAACCTTGGGGAATTTAGTAAAAATGTCTTAGCTTTAGAACATGCTAGAATCTCTGCACTGGCCACTCACGGCTTCTCTGGGTAGCATAGTTTGAGGGAGCGATTCATATGGGTGGTTTGTAAGGGTGTGTGCTCAGGAACAGCACTTGCAAGGAGGTGTGAGAAGCTGTGACACAGGGCTGAGCAGTGTACACTGTGCCACTGGCCTTGGCCAATCCCCCTGGGCTCTGAAGCTGAGCTCGCTCTTCAAAATCATCCACAATGGAGGGAACATATTCTGCACTGTCCGGTTCTAGGATGCAGCTGTTCTGGGATGGTGAGGACTTTGAGAGAAGCTGGTGGTATGTTCCTGAGATCCCAAATTCCAGTGAAGCTGAGCCAGGAAGATCATAAATTTCAGGCCAGCCCAGGCAGCTTAGTGATACCCTACCTCAAAATAAAAGTGGCTAAGGATGTAGCTCAGAGGGAGACCACTTGCCTAGCCTGCATGGGCCCTGGGTTCCATCTCCAGTCACACAACAAACAAAGCCTTGGGAGGCAGCTCCCTCTGGCTGAGGGTACTTCCTGGGGAAGGGTCCAGCCATACAAGCAGTGGCCCTGCTCTGAAGGGAAACCAGGGCAATATTTCCAAACATCTGCTTCTGCCAGAGCCCAGGGACAGAGGACTCGAAGCTGGGGCTCCAGATCCTACCTCTTTAGGTCAACTCCTCGGACTGACCTATCAGGACCAGGTGATGAAAGATGTTTCTGGAGCTCCTCCAGGGACTAGAGAAAAACAAGCTGCAGGTGGAGGCTGCGGGGAGACCTGGCTGCAAAAAGAGACCTTGCTGCCATCTTAGGAAGAAACTCAGGTGGCCTTTCTTAACAGCAAGAGCAGGGCCAGAGATTTAGCTCAGTGGTTGTGGCATCTGCCTGGCAAGTGCAAGGTCTGGAGTTCAATCTCTGATACCACATACCACAGTGCTGGGTGTGGTGGCTCATGCCTATAATCTCAGCACTCAGGAGGCAGAGGCAGGAGGATTGCTGTGAGTTTGAGGCTTACCTGGGCTACTTAATGAGTTCAGGGCCAGCCTGAACAACAAGGCAAAACCCTATCTCAAAAAAACCTAAAAGAAGGGTCCAGCATAAACTAAAAATTTGTCATGGAACTACTTCTTATTAGGAGCCAATTTTAGCATGGTCTGACACTAAGACAACTTCACAAGATTCCCAAAGGTGACTAGAACTTTATTCTGCCTTGAGCTTTGTGGTTTAGGTCACTTCTAAAGCATGAGGAGCCCAGGAAGAGAGTATGTGAGAATCATTCCTAAGAGTTGAGACTTGCTGACTGACTCTTGGACCATGCTTGGCCTTTAGAGCTCACCATCCTACCAATGGAGTCGGGCTTGCTTCTCCATCTGTTCATCCCGTGGGCATCTGTGTCACCTGCAGTGGGTGACAGCTGAACAGAGGCTATGAAAGAACAGAATGAGAGGAAAGTCCTGCTATCTGGCCCACCCTCCTCAGGCAGGAAAACAGGCACCGAGGGCAGGTAAACTAAGGAAGGTTCTAGCTCTGCGTGCCCCAGCCCAGAGACTTGGCTATGCTCCTCAGCACTGTCCTAGAGTTGATACCCCCAAGGCAGTCGTTACCCTCAAAGTAACCTCACAGAGGCTGCAGAGCAGATGCAACCCACAGCTTGCAACAGTCAGCAGGCGCCTGGCAACAGTGTTTAAAATGTGGTCAAGGGTGAGATGTTGCCCCACTGGTCTGAAAAGGCTTTTGCCACAACAAAGAACCATTATGAAAACAGCAAGGCACCGAAAGTTAAGCGCAGGATGGACAGGACAGATCTCTCTCTGCCTTGCACGGAGGGAAAGAGGTTTTAGCCCCTCGGTACTTGGCTGATTTCCTAATCCATGCCGAGTTAGGGCTCTCCCTCCACTGGGCCCCCCACAGGGGCAGAAGTGACTTCTTGGCTGAACGGCCGCCTGCGGGGCCAGGGCAGAGATGGGCCTGGGCGAGTCACCAAATGGCCTGCGGAGGCACCAGGACTAGGGGAAGCGGCACGCGGAGCTCGGAGCACGCGGGAGCCTCACGGGCAATTTCTGCCTGTCATCTACAGCATTTTCTTTACTTCAGCTGCATCAGTTAACACTTAACAACTTAAGAATTTATAGAGCGTTAAGAGGGCAGCACATTCACACACTGACTATCCGAGCACTGCTCAGACAGCTTCATTCCAACTGGCTGGTTCCGTTTATATACTCATATGTCAGTTTGTTTTATATCACTTCCTTTTGCATACTTTTAAAAATTTAGAATGCTGCATTCACCTTTCACATTTGCTTCAAGTGAAATCTAATAAGTTCTGGTTATTTTCTTTTACTAATTTATGTTTATTTTGAGAAAAATAACCTATAATTTTGTGCTGATTCTATAAAAATTCTTATCGTAAGCACATTAGAGATAGTTTTTGTATTTCTCCAGAACTCAAGTAATACTGCTTTAGAGTACAAAATGGACATGTCTGGGACAGTGAGATGGGCTGGGAAGGAAGCACCAAGAGATCTGCAAAAGGGAAACTGAAAAGGGAGAAATGTTACACAACAAAGAGGCAAAGTCTGTGTTGTGATGAGATGAAACAACAAGAAGGACACCTCCATACTGTCAACTATTCACAGCACAGATATGATGGATATAAAGAAGGAACTAGAAACATTCTAATAGTGGTCAATGATCATAATTCTATGGGAGGGGCCAGGGATTTAGCTCAGGGGTTCCGGTGCCTGCTTGGCAAGCTCAAGGTGCTGAGTTTGGTCCCCAGTACCACACGACACAATGGTAGTTGTGGTGACTCACGCCTGTAATCCCAGCACTTGGGAGGCAGAGGCAGGAGGATTACTTTGAATTCAAGGCTAGCATGGGCTAGAAAATGAGTCCAGGGCCAGCCTACAAAGTGAGACCCTGTCTCAAAAAACTAAAATAAATAAAATAATAATAATAACTCTATGAGAGGTGTTGACAGAGTCAACCAACATCTAACAAGCTATCCTTTCATCAAAAAATGAGGAAAAATATTATTATAAAACATTTATGCATCTTCTGGACCAAACCACATGGAACTTATTTGTTATTTTTTTAAAATGGGTTTTAAAAAGCCATTTACAACTTAGATTAGGTCTAATAGATCAAATAATTGAAAAATATGGGATAGTAAAATACCAAACAGGACTTCCATGTTTTCACCATTACATTTAGTAGGTAGACATTTACTGAGATCATATCACCCACAGAAACGAAGGAGAGGCCAGCATGACAGTGTAAAGTGTGCTGTTCAAAGAAAGATAACAATATAAAAAATATTTGGAGACTAGCTACTACTGTCCAGATTGCAACACTGTGTTGTGTAGTGAATGTTTTAAGATATACATTACATAGAAAAATTGAGTAAATTTGATAAAACGGTCATTTTCATATTTCCTGTTGTCTGATAAAAATTAATGAAGAAATAAACAATTTTGGTCATTCTGTATTTAAATAATTGGCCCGGTAGGTGGTTAACTAAATGGATAACAAATATTATTGAAAACTCAAGCACCTCACTAAATGATGAGATGAGGGAAATATACTATGTGTGCTCACTTGGAGGGAGAAGATGCACACACAAGAAAGATAAAAAGAGAATGCAAAGGATAACACATTAGGAATGTGCCAGAAAGCTGCACACAATAAGCACTGGTGAGCTGCAGGGCTGAGACAGACCAGTGGGTGATCAGAAGCTCAGGGAAGCTCCTGGCGGAAGGAGAATGAGGGGGAGGCATGGAAGCAGGAATGAGATTCAGATAAAAAGGAGACGCTAGGGCCGGGGATATAGCTCAGTGGTTCCGGCGCCTGTCTTGCAAGCGCAAGGGCCCGGGTTCAATCCCCGGTAACCACATAACAATACTGGGCGTGGAGACTCACCCCAGCGGCAACCAGTACCACATACCACAGTGCCGGGTGTGGTGGCTCACGCCTGTCATCCCAGCACTTGGGAGGCAGAGGCAGGAGGATTGTGATGTGAGTTGGAGGCTGAGCTCAGGGCCAGCCTGAACCACAAAGCGAGACCCTGTCTCAAAAAAAACCTTAAAAAAAAAAAAAAAAAAAAAGGAGACGCTATTCCAGGTAGAGGACCTGCCACAGTGTCTGACGTCCAGTAGACCACCAGTAAAGCTACGCTGGATGAATGCGGATCGTAACCAAAAAAGGCATTTTCAGAGTTTTCAGACTGGCCAAGCAGAGATGTCAGCTAGGAAGTAGTGAAAAGTAGGAACAGGGAGACCAGAACTGGAGAGTGACTTGAATTAGGAGTGAAGGTGTTTGACTTTCATCTTTTATCCCTCTTGGTCAGGCTGTATTGGAATATTAATGCTGATATGGAGGGGGCAGAGGGCAGTGTGCAAAACGGTTGAAAGGACAGAGAGGGAGAGCAGTGGACAGATGGGGAAGACGCTTGCCTCTGTGGGTAGACACAAGACCTAGGTGAGAAAGATCACGGAGTCTCCACTGCCTGTAACACTCAGTTACCACGAAGATTGCACATACTTCTGCTGCCCCAAAGAACTGAGCCAATTTAGACTCTTGCAGAGCTGGGCCCAGAAAGCACAACCAGCCAAGGCCTGCTCAGTGAGGAGGCTGACCACAGTCTGGGCTCTAGAGGGCGGAAGTGCCAGCCCTGGCTCCCCAGTGGGCCCAGCCCTTCGTGCTAAGGTGAATACCTAGCTCCCAGTGGGTGCCACATTATCACCAAAGGACCTTATCTTTTTTTTTTTTTTGCTGGTCCTGAACTCAGCCTTGAACTCAGCAATCCTCCTTCCTCTGCCTCCCAAGTGCTGGGATTACAGGCTGAGCCACCATGCCCAGAACTGTGGTATATGGTACTAATTGCTGGTGGGCATGAGTCACCACGCCTTGCATTGTTGTATGTGGTTACCGGGGATTGAACTAGGGACCTTGCATTTGTAAGGCAGGTGCTGGAACCACTGAGCTAAATCCCTGGCCTCAAAGGGCCTTATCTTACACCAAGTCAAAATGAGCCTATCACCTTGGCTGAGATCTGTCCTCTGACGTTGGGATGAGAGCAGAAGCAGGTGGCATCTCAGACTACCACAGAGACAGAGGCACTAGCTGGACCCAGCCCTGCAATCAGTAGGCACCCTTGGCTGCCCTAGCCACTCCATCCACTGCAAATCCCAGAGTTCAGGCCAGCCAGGCAAACATGAATGTGGTTTTCTCTTGTTTCACATTTGTGAGTGACGCCAACATGCCCCCACCCCGGGCTACCTTCATACAGATTCCACTGAATGCAAAAGAAATTCAGTAACAGAGGTCACATTCTTGCTACCCTTGTTATAGGCCTATTATCCAGTTAGGCATCCTCTATGTTATTCCTTTCCTCCTCTGCTTTCCTCTTACTGGTCCAGCTACACAAGAAGCCACTTGAAGGAATACTGCTGTTGGAGACACCGGGTTCACCAGAATACACTGTCCAGGTCCTGGGTGTTGACTTCATGCAAGAGCTGGCAGCATGGTCTCCCCCAAATCTGTGCCACGCCGCACCAGCAGGATCTGTGCCCTCAGTCTCCCAGTGCCCTCAGGAGAACAGCTGTTTCCTCCAAACTATTTTCCCCCAGGGGTTGAAAACAGGACCTCGGGCCAGATTGAAGACAGATACATTTCATCCCCTCCATTGTCCTTCTCTTACTTCTCTGATGGACAAGTTAATAAACAAGAGATCTTTCCACTTCCTTTGCCTAAAAAAGCAAAATCCAAGACTATGAATTCATGCTAACAAACCTCTAGAAGGGTCCGTGCCCCAGCTCCGTTCCACGCAGCACCGTCCCCTGCACAGTGCACAGACTGCTCGACGATTCTCCAACTGCCACACGGCTGGGCTGAGCAGGTCCAACGCACCCTGCTCAGAGCTGGCACACGCTCAGTGGGAGCAGTCAGGGACACGGACAAGTTGGCATGGGCAGCAGAAAGAGACAAACAGTAGCAACAGAGCCAGGCAAAGGCTGCCACTTCCACAGAAAGGTGTTGCTGGGTATTGGGCTGTTAAACAACCTCTACTGAAACAACACTCTGCCCCTGTGTGCCATCGTCTGCCACGGCGGACCAAGCCAATGTCCAATGGCTGAAAACACAAGCAGGCCTTGAAGACAGCTGTCCATTTCCAGACGGGTCCCTGTCCCCTGCTTGTTACAGGGGAACTCACTCTCCACAGCCCTCCTCCACCCAGAACAGCCCACCCCACAGCAGTGGGGTCTTCATCCTGGCAATGTCCACACCAAGTTCCACTCTGGGTCCACTGGCCCTGCCTAGTGGGACACCGGCCTCTTCTTCTTTTTTTTTTTTTTAGACAGGGTCTCGCTTTGTGGGTCAGGCTGGCCCTGAGCTCAGCCTCAGACTCACATCATAGCAATCCTCCTGCCTCTGCCTCCCGAGTGCTGGGATTACAGGCGTGAGCCACCATGCCCTGCACTGTGGTGTGTGGTACTGGTTGCTGCTGGGCGTGAGTCTCCACGGACACTGGCCTCTTCTTACATTTCAACATTTCTTCGAAGTTCCAGCCTCAGCCTCGTCCCTTGTCAATCCACATATCCTTCCAGGGCTTCTCTTCTCATGGATGCCTGTGGCGATAATCCCCAAATATGAACACCACTGACCCTCTATCCAAATGCACCACACAGACTCGACAGCTCTTGGTCTCACTGGTCCTCTTTATCCTCAGAGCTGGTCCTTCCTCTGCACTCCTAGCCTCTGTGCACAGCATTCCCTCAGCCAGCCACATCCGAGCTGGGGCATGATGTAAGCCCCTTTCTTTCCCTGCCCCTGCTCAGGCACCAGACCCTAGGGAGCACATCTTTGTGATGTCTGTGCCATTCCCGTGGGCCATTTCTGTTAGGGCTGCCATAGCTTTTTAATACTATTATCGCCCTAGCCTTCTGTCTGGATGCCTCTGGCCTAGCTGGATCCCCGCTTGCCTCCCTGGTAGGAGACAGGACTTCCTGCAAAACTGACCCCTGCCACTGAGCTCCTTTCTCCTCAGCACTTTAGAGTCCCTGCCTCTCAACCCTCGCTCACACCTGTCCAGCCCCCTGCAATTTGGGGAACAAAGCTAAGTCAATCTTTTTCTTTAATACTGGTTTCCAGGGGCTGGGGATTTAGCTCAGTGGTTCTGGCATCTGTTTTGCAAACCCAAGGACCTGGTTTGATACAATACTGGGTGTGGAGATTCACGCCCAGCAGCAACCAGTACCACATACCACAGTGCCGGGCGTGGTGGCTCACGCCTGTAATCCCAACACTTGGGAGGCAGAGGCAGGAGGACTGCTGTGATGGAGTTCGAGGCTGAGCTCAGGGCCAGCCTGAACCACAAAGTGAGACCCTGTCTCAAAAAAAAAAAATTGGTTTCCAGCTCCCTGTGGGCTCTGACCACATCCTGATTCAATATCTCTGCAGCCTAAGTGAGAAATATCCCTTTGCTTGGGTCTGGACGTGCCCTTTTGCCCAGCTGAATCCCAAGCTTCAGACCTTGTCCTCACAGTAGTGTCTGCCGTCCTATGGCACACCTGTGCTGGCATCGCACAGCCAAGCAGACACTCACACACAAGCCACGCACGGGTTAAGACTGGCTTCCCCGTTTAGAGGCTGGAAAGTCTTGCTATGCTGTCATGAGCCGGAAGGGACATCTAAGAGTTATTCTAGGGGTAACAATGGTGGGGAGAAGGCGTAGGGCACAGACCGACAGTCAGAATGGTGTATCTTCCTCCCAACTCCTAGCGAAAGACCTGACAGTTGGCTCACGGTGAGTATTGGCTTCCCCTTGAAATCTCTGGTAAACTGCAACCACTTCGACCAGTGGGTGTGGCCTGCAGGTGACAGCTTGTCATTAAGTGTTTAATATGATATTGCCACAGAAACCAAATTAGAATGATCAGTTTTCACTCATTGACATTTCCTACGGAGACCACACAAATCCCCCTGCTCCTGGCCACTCTGAGTCCAGGGCACCTGGGAGCCTGCTCTGTCATCTCCAGGCAGCAGCTTTTTCTTTCAGACCTTTCTACGAGGCACGACTGACTGTGGGAAGCTGCATACATTCCATGTGCACAGTGGGGTGAATCTGGAGATATCACCATGGAGCCATCACTACCACCCACCAAGGCCATGAACCTCCCGTTTCTGCCTACATCTTTTATTAAAATGATAAGTGCACCCACAGTAAGAACACTTAACATAAGATCTACCTTTTTAGAAGATCTGAATTATGCAATTCCACATTTTTAGCTAGGGGCACTACGCTGTGAGTGGTCTCCAGAACTTACTCGTCTTGTACCCTTGACGATCCCCTCACCATTTCCCCTCCCCAGCCCCTAGTCATCATTATTATACTCATTTCCATGAATTTGACTATTTGGCATCTTTAAATGCAGTGTCAGTTGCAGGGATGCTTGGGCTGGCGACAGGGCAGTTAACAGGGCGCCACTGCAAACACAGAGTGACTTGGGGAGGGCAGGGGGTTGTCTTAGAGAACTACCAACCAGTGCTGGTGATGCCCTGGACCAGTCAGAACCATGTGAGCCACTGAATTATGGGCACTTTAGGGAAGTGAAGATTTGGGACAAATGTATTGGGTACATCAAGAGTTAGAGAGAGAGAGACAGAGAAAGAGAGTGTGAGAGTGTGTGTGTGTGTGACTCTCCGTGTGTGTCTCAGGGTGGGGACCAGTGTGGTTCTGACTAACTTCCCTGTGCCTTCTCTCCATACTGAGGAATGAGCTGGCACAGGAACTCTCCAAGTCTTCTCTGTCCTGATGCGTTTTCCTCTGACCGCAGGAATGCAGGGCTCTTGCTCAGGCTGCCTGGCCTACTGACCTCTGCACAGACCAGGCTGACCATCGGTCCCACCCTGCCTGAGGCTGAGCCTGTCTCTCTGCCCCCGCCTAACCCCTCACTTCTCTTTCCTGGATCCCTCTTCAGGTTACTCAGATAACCACGCGGTCTCCTCCATTTTGAGAGCACCAGCACTAATCCTGTCCTGATAAACCAACAGTGCTAAATCTTTGTAAGTCTGTTAGAGATTTCCAGGGAATTCATCTAGTGTTTTTCTGCTTCACTGGAATCAGTTCTCCAAACTCCCAAAGTAATGGGATCTGCTTTCAGCTTCAAGACATTGAAACAAAGGCATTTAAATAAAGAGAGCTGAGAGACAAAGTCATTGTACAACAAAGGCTATGCTGTAGACTGTCAGAAAAAAAAATAACTTCCAGCAGAATTTATACAGCCAGAAGGCTGGGCTGGGCCACATCTCTCAGTCCTAAACGGCAAACTGGTGTAGACTAGAAGAAGTCTCCTTTTTCTATTTCATACCCAGCATGTCACTGCTTTTGAAGCAGTCACTCATTTTGAATCTTACTATCAAGAACTATCAAGACTAATCAAGACTATCAAGAACTATTTGAATGGTGTGTACATGTGTGATGTGTGGACAGCCGCCCCCAAAGCATTGTAAGCACAAGAAACTAGGAACAGTGTCAATCCAGACAGGATAGGACCTGGGCTAAAGGGGAACAAGGCGAGAAGGAGACCTGTCTTTGTTCAAATTTGTGCTGTTTGGACTTTGAACCTGTGAAAAAACCTATATAAAGTTTTGAAAAATAAATATATTCCACAACATTTCATGTAGACAGATCTTAATGAAATGAGATGGGTGATAAAAGCAACCCTTTATAGGTATGGCCAGTACCTTTCCTCAAGGTACTCCAAGTTTGTGCTCTACTTTAGTAAGGGCTGTAAGAAGAACAGAGACCCTATGTGGTGGGGACAGCTTGGTGTGGCTGACACAGCCTGTGAGAGTCGGCATCACATGCTGGGTCGACATGCTGCACATGTGACTACTCACAGGGCTATAGCACTGAAGTCAGCGGCCAGAGAAGCAACTGGTGACCCATTTGCTGAGGGAGACTCTGCTGGAAAAGCCAAGGCCCAAGAAAGGAGGCTGGTTAAGGCCTGTCCCAAAGGCCAAGTGAGCTCTGAGCAGCACGTGTGTGAGTGTGTGTGTGTGTGTGTGTGTGTGTGTGTGTGCATGTGCGCACACATGCATACACACGCAGTGGCAACAAAAGCAAGTGTGCAGATTGGAGGAAACAAATAATGAAAGCTATGACAAAGGGCGAGATGACTGAAGAGAGAAAATCGTGCCCTAATGAACCCTGAGTGCTGGGTAGAAACCTATACAACCTTTGTGAAGCAAATCAGAGGGACCCTGACCACTCAGAGCAGAGTTAACAACTGTTCATGGGAAAAGGCCAAGAGAAACACTTCACTACATTTTAAAGAGGGGACGCGCTGAATCATGGTAAAGTGGGGAACTTAAAACCAGACCTGAAAGCAGGATGTGGTCACCCAGATGGAGAATGCATAAACCAAATAACAGAGGATGTGTAGAGGAGAAAAGTTTAATTAAAGAGACAACAGCAATGAGAGATTTGATTTCAGCTATGCAGCCGCAGAGCCCCTTTGGGGAAGCGGAGATAGGGAGGCCTCTCAGGAAGGCAGGCTGGCGGGAGGGATCAGGGCCTCTCGCTTTCAAGGGGATTAGATGTCTGGAAGCCTCCCGAACTAACGGAGCCCTGCATGAGAAAGACGCAGGTCCCTCTCAGTCCCTGTTCTGGTCCCCGGCAGGCAGATTCTATAGCAGGTCACCCAAGGGCACTAAATGGTTTCTAATGGAAGCAATCTCTTTAACCAAAGACCATCTCCTCAGGAGACAACAGCAGGCTGCAAACCCTGAGATGGGAGTAGCAGCCACGCCGGTCCCTCAGGGCCTTTGAGTCCCAGCTGAGCAGGCCTGGAATATCCATCCCATACTCTGCAAGGGAAGGTCAGTGGTCCCAATTCCAGGACAGGCAGGAGCTCTATAATTTCCTAACCCCAGGGGAGGAGGCAGAAGGAGCAGCAGCCATGTAACTTCCCGAAAAGCACAGCTGGTAAGCACACCCACACCGTCAGGCTACGGCTCCCTGGACTAATTAAAAGGCAGAGCAGGGAACATCCGGATTGGTGCTTGGGCAGCTCCTGGGGAAAACATGTTAATGGTTTTTGCAAAACCAGGACTCACTCTACACTTCCTGGGGCAGAATCAGATACAGGTGATTACAGTGTAGGAGTGTGTGTGTGTGTGTGTGTGTGTGTGTGTGTGTGTGTGTGACAGAGACAGACAAAGATGATAAGAACTGAGAGAAAACTGAACTATGACAGACGTGGCCAAAACAAGAATAACAAAGGGCTCAAATTATACCCCAAAAAAGTTAGTGGGACCATCGGGAAAAACATATCTTCCAACCAAAGGGAATGTTATAGCTGTTCAGTCTCTGGGAGGTGTTTTCCTCGCTTTCTTTCTAAATTTAACAATTATTGTTTGAGTTTACCCTGGCTTAGAACCAGAAGAATAGGCCAAATTCACACTACAGGTTTTTTCTCTGCATTGGGAATCTATAAAAAGGAAAATCCTTTCCATTCTCTCCTTGAAATGACACTTTCTCAGGTCTGGAGAACTCCCCTGCTGCAGAAAGCCTGAAGCACAGTCCTATCTCAGACGGGAGGTTGCAGAAGAGCCCCCAGCTTGCAGGCCGCCCTGGGGAGCTCTGCCCCTTGTGGGCCACGGGGGAGTTATTTGATGATGGTATTAGGACTGTAGCTGAGCTGAAGGCTGTCAGATAAACTCTAACACCAAGAACAGGACAAAGGCAGCACGGCCCCATCTCTTCCCTGGGGAAATCACAGTGGGGGTGAGACTTTCCCAGGACAATGGTGGATTCCACTTGCACAGGCTTAGGAGAAAGGCTTGAGAATGAGACTCTGGAGGAAGGAAGGGTGGGTGCTCAACTGCCCCTGAGCCACGACTCTACCAAACCCTCTCCAGTTAGGGCTCTAAATTAAAACAGCAAAGCACCCTCAGAAGCATCTAACAAAAGAGCTACGAGCTTGGTGGTGGTGGTGGTGGTGGTGATAGGGCCACCATGTACCATCTTCAGAAGCTACCAGAAAGGAAGCCGGACATTAGCAATGGCAGAGGTAAGACAGGCCATCAGGAGACAGAGCAGAAAGTAGATCTTATGCTGGCCTCAGGAAAACACGAGCAGTTGCAAACACACACACTCAGCAGCAGCAGCAGCACTGTGAAGGACGCTAGGCCTTTGCCAGATAGAAGATGGTCTGTGCCTTCAGCAGACTGGGGCATGCAGGGATTCCACAGGAGGGAGCGCAGAGTCAAAATTATTTTTGTTGTCAATGTCTCGTCCCTATCCATGTTCCTTAGATGGGCAAGTATTACATGTATAGGAGACAATTTAGCCTGCCAATAGCTAAAGGGGGTGGGGGTTACCCATCGTTAGACATAGAGAAGGCAATGATTGAGAATGCTGTAACATTTCACCCAGACCCCAGGTGGTGCAGCACTAGGCATCAGTGGGGAGTGACAGGGGACCGAGGAGGACACCTTCATTCCACCCCCAGTTTCCTAGGGAAGTAGACATTTGTCTAGTTTTCAGAGACAAACTGTTTCAGGACCACAGACAGCACTGTCTGGGGGCACACACCCCTCTTTAGTTCCAGGCCAAGGTCCCAGGGAAAGCCTTGGAGAACTTTCGAGGCTGCACTAGAAATAGACCTGAGACCGCTGTACTACCTGTAGCACTGGAATGTTCTTTTCTTTCCTGCCAAGTCTGGCCCTCAGCCGGTGCTAATCAAGCTAGCTAATGCTCACTAATAATAAGCACGTACTATATCCGTATACTATGGTTTCATTTTACCTTTCACTGTTCCTATGGAATTAATCCTGCTATTTCATCTGCTTTACTGATAGGAAAAGCTGAAAGATGAAGAAACAAACCAAAAAAAACTCCCTGAAAGACAGAAGGATTAAGTGGCTTTTGCTATGTACTCCAAGCTGGCCTTGAACTCACAGGGATTCTCCTGCCTCAGCCTCCCAAGTGCTGGGCTTTCAGGTGTATATCACCACGCCTGGCTAAGTGGCTTTTTCTGAGGTCACACAGGCACTTTAAGTTCCAGAGCCCATTCCATGGCCACTGTGCCACAGCTGTGTTCTTCCACCGTGTTCTCATCCACCTCCCTTCACCAGAGATTGTCACTTTCAGGCAAGATCAGCTTAAATCTTTCTCCACTTCTCCAGTGGCCCTTGACGTGGAGGGAGTTACTGTGCCCCTCATGACTCCCCCTCCCTGGCCAACTGTCATGACCTTATCCTCCCACCCTCCTTACCATCGCCTGGGGTTGTCAACTGTGCCCTTCCACTGACTGTGCAGGTATTTACTGGGTGCCTACGCGTCTGCGGCACAGAAACCCCTCCACGTCCCTGCCTCGGCGGCTCGCTGTCTTGGGAGGTGAGACTGTGGCACTTTCAGGCAGGCATGACAAGTGTGGGGAGTGTGGAGCCGGGGGTGCGCCCCGCGCCTCGAGCCCAGAGGATGGAGAAGCGGGCAGGTCTAGGGGCGTGGGTATGTTGAAGGGGAGGGAGGGATGTCTACGAACGCTTCTAAAGGGGAGAGTAAGAAGGACCAGTTCCTGGAAGTGCCAGTAGTTTAAAACTGGGAAGCACAGGGTTCTCGATCTGCAGAGGACAAGAAGTAGACGGAGAGGGCAGCAGAGGCCAGGTCACTAAGGACTTTGTACGAGGCTCTGTTCCGTGAGCAATGGGAGCCTTGCAGGGGTTTCAAGGGGGTCAGGGCTACAATTAAACCTGGGTTTTAGCAGAGTGCCTGGCTGCACTTTGCAGAGGGGGACTGAAGGTCAAGATGGGATTGGAGGTGGGGATCAGTGGACGATGCGGTCAGGCCAGGGCAGGACTCCGCAGGACCCTCTCCTCACTCTGGGAGCTGAGTTCCAGCCATGTCACTATGGAGGGTGACTGCACTGTCATCTCGGCTCACTCTCAGGTTTCATTCAGCTCAGGACCACAGGGTCTCTTCCACAGGAGTAAGGGACAGTGTACCCCAGTGTCTGCCTTTGTGACTAACTCTTCCAAATAAAATCTCATTAGCTTCAGCGCCCCCTTTTAGGGTACAGCACTGAGATCTTTGTGAATCTTGACCCAATCTTTTCACTTTTCTGAAGGGGAAACACTAACATCTGCCGAAGCAATGCTGAACTCAGCTCTTCTCACTCCTGTACCAGACCCCCCAGCACTCCGCTTCTTGTAAGAAACTGATCTCTTCAGAGGAACTAAAACCAAGACTGAGAACTAGATGGACAGGTTAGTTGGAAGAACAGGTTTTAGCTTACAGGTCTCCAAAATCAGGGACCTTACAACCCTTTCTCGTGTTTCCTTTGAATCTACAACCCAGAGGGGCGGTACTACAAGGCCTCAGATGTTCACGACTGCTCCAGCCCAGTCACTGTGAGAAATAACAGTGTCAAGACTGGACAGTATTTCATAAGTGCAAAATGAAATTGCACAGGCTAATGAATGCCTAACAAAAGCTTCTCCGTGGATTGAACTAGTTAAGAACTTAAAAGTGGTTCAGAGGAAATGGGATGTTCAGGAGTTGGGGGAGGAGAGAAGCTGACAGAAAGCTTCCCTGGATGAATTCCCAGAAGGCCAGGGTCCTTCTCTGCCGGGACCTAATCTACGTGGTCTCTGGTCAGAATTTCTTCTCAGAGCCCCGTGAAACCTGGCAGCCGGACCCTGCGCAACTTGTTTCTCATCAGCTTCCTCGAAGTCCTGGGAGCCCGCAGTGAACAGCGTCCAGAGCCTCGTAGTGGCTGGAGCAGCACATCCCGGTCAGCCCACTCCCCACGCCAGCAGCCACACCTCCCCCAGCTCTTTCCTCTTTTATTTTTCTTTGATGTTAATGCTTTGAAACAACAACCTAGTACAATCTTCCTCTGCTAGCCGCTGGCATTGCATCTCTCCTGCTGAACTCCCTGTAGTCAGCCCGTCAGCTCACCCTACATCCTCATCCTTAATTCCACATTTCAGGTTCCACCGAGGCAGTGTGTTCTTACGGCTGCTCTTCTTAAGCCAAATGTCACAATTAAAACATGAGAGTTGTCATCTGGGCGAGAACTCTCCTGGTACCTTCAAAATAAGCACATGCTGCCTTCTCAATGATTCTTGATTGGCCAAATTGCATAAAAGCAGTAAAATCAATCGGGGAAAACTAAACCTTTATCTATTTTTCACATAACAGGTACAACACTTTTTAAAAGAGAGCAACCTTTCAAATAGCGTGCATTTCGCCGCATCTTGATTCTTAGTGTCCCAGTGGGAGAGGAAGTCCCACACAGCCTGGACCGAGACAGTGGCTTGTGGCACAGCCCGCTCCCTGTGGTCTAACAAATCTCTCCTCGCAAAGCAGTGGCCTGAGGGAAGGCTGCTGAGGAGGCTGCAAGAGTTTCACTAAAGCCATCAATAAAAAGTTTTTTTCCAGTACGGACTACAGTAAGTCAGTTTCCCAGCCCTTTTTGAATTTTGAGATGGTGTCTCGCTGAATCATTAAGTTGTCCAGGCAGGGTGAACACATGCGGTCCTGCCTCAGCCTCTCAGCATGCTGGGGTGACAGGCTTCCACCCCTGTGCTCTGCTGGGGGAAAAACTTCGAGAGCATTGCTCGTATTTCTCTCTACCTGGTTCCTCACACGTGTCAAAGCTTTGTTGGACTGAAATGTACTTGTGTGCAACTACTCCAACTGTCACTTTTCGTGCCAGGAAATCCCCAAATCTGGCAATAGATGCCCCGTAGGCAGCAAGCAAGGAGAGCCCCGCTCTCACAAACCACATCAAGGACAACTGCTCTGCTCACCCTCCTGAGCGCAGAGGAGCGTTAGCATTTCGCGTCCTGAGCTTATTACCCATTCCCGCGCCCAGCTCCGACCACGTTTAACACAACCCGGGTCTGGGGCATTTCTTACAAAGTCAGCGAACTTACCTGACCACCGCAGGAGAACCTCTCGGCTGCAGCTCTCTCAGGGTAGGAATATCAGGAGGACCCAGCAGGCGTCCGGCCGGCCTCTCTCGGGGCAGCCGTCCCAGGCCTCTCGGCCGCGCGCTCCCGACCCAGCCCCACCGGCCCAGCCCCGCTGCCCGGGACTCGCGGTGATGCGCATGGCCAGGTGCCAGGCGTTTGCTGTGCGATTGCTTCACACCAGCGGGCACCCGCTGTCCCGAGCTGCACAAAGAAAGGGTTTTTTTTTTTTAAGGAGATGAGAATTTAAAAAAAAAATCTTTTCTATGTGTGTTGCTGATGCATTACATCATCTCTAAGAAGAAATAATTGGAAATAAATTGTCTACCGAAGAGGGAATGATTTTAAGTAATTTATGCTATTTGCAAATACTGAGTGAAAAAGGGAAGGACTGTTTGCTATCTAAAAGGTCTCTCAGAAATACACTTCTGGGTGAAGAATAATAAAGTAAGCCCTAAAACATATTTATTTGTGTAGAATATCGTATTTATTTGTGTAGAAGATCAGAAAAAATGTGTAGAAGTGACTCACAAAAACTTGAAACGGGAGACTCAGGAGTAGAACTGGGAAGGAGTGATTTTGTTTTTTCTGCATTTTCTTTTTTACTTTGTGTATGGGTGCAATACTTTTATAAGGAAGGAGATTCGAAAAATTCCTTTCTTAGCTTATGGAAAATATTCTTATCAGCTAGTCAGAAGCTACCAACAAACAAAAAGTCTCCATCAGCACCCGAGTTGCCACAGATGGTTTTAAAAAGAGAAACTCAATTTCCTGGAAAAATATTTAGATCAGTTCCACCTGGGAAAGAAGATGTGTTCGGAGGGTAGATTTTGATACTGTCCCCAAATGAAAAAATACTAACTTAACACGCTGTACGTAAATTATTTTACAATAGGTAGGCTAGAAAATTTTAGCTCATGCAGAAAAGAATATAATCAACCCTCATGTACCCAACATTCAGTTTCACTAATGAACATGGCTAATTGTTTCATCCCTAACGCACTCCCCGATCCTCCCACTCCCAAACAGTGCACCGTTTTATCTGATGATATGTATTCCTATAAATTAATTTTATTTTTTAAAATGAAAATGTTAATTTGTCATGAAAATGTGTTTTTATTGTAAATAATCATACTATATCCTTAAATATCTAGTATTTAAATTTACAAACAAGATCTACACATTGTATTTAGTTGCTCTATTATGTCTGTTTCTCTCTCTGCTTTTTCCTTACAACTTACTTGAAGAAGCCAACTGAGTTTCCCATATTCTAGATTTATGTATCTGTGGGTTTTAAAAAAAAATTGTTTTTGTAGTGGCAGGGATCAAACCCAAGGCCTTTGTATATGATAGGCAACCATTCTATCATTCGCTACATCCCAGGCGACCGGTGGCATTTTTTAAACATGCCCTCTTGTCCTCTCTGTTTCTTTAAATTAAGAGGTAGATCTAGACTTGGCCTGACTTTACTTTTTGCCTGTAATACTTCACAGATGGTATCATTTTTTTTGGAGACAGGGTCTCGCTTTGTAGTTCAGGCCGGCTCTGAGCTCAGCCTCAAACTCACAGCAATCTTCCTGCCTCTGCCTCCCAAGCGCTGGGATTACAGGCGTGAGCCACCACGCCTGGCACCATAGTATGTTTCTGATCGTTGGTGTGCGTGAGTCTCCACACCTGGCACTGCTGGATTGAACCCGGTCCCTTGTGCTTGTAAGGCAGGTGCTGGAACCACTGAGCTAAATCCCTGGCCCCATAGATGGTACCTTATACTTCTGTCAGGAAATAGAGACTACTTATGTCTTACTAGTTATTGTATTAGCTCTTTTTGATGATTATTATGGGTCTAATTTTGATCTTCACAAAAGATATGTTGATCTTCTAACTCCCCTACTCCATCCCTGGGAGTGGGACCTTCTTATGAGGTGTTTTTGTTGTGTTGTTCCTTATAGATGTATCAGGTTCAAGAAAAGCCATACAGGGTTATGGGAAGCCTTAAAGCAATCCTTACAATAAGAGGAAAACTCGAGCACAGGTAAAGAAGACATCGTGTGACCACACAGGCACATAGTAGAAGGATGTATCTAAGCCACAAGCCGAAGAGGGCCAAGGATCGCTGATATCCCAGAAGCTGGGCTACAAAAGGAAGAGCCCTTCTCCAGCGCTTCAGAGGGTCACGTCCAGCCTCCAGAACCGAGCCAATACGTCCCTTTGGTTTTAAGCCTCCCAGTTCATGATGTGTTGTCTGGCAGCCCTGGGAAAACAATACAATCATCCTTGCCCAGGATAATCATTTTTTTTAAACCAGAGTTTGCAAAAATAGTGACATTCTTTCTTAATATTGTCTGGAGTACTCCTTATAAAAAGAAACACTTCCTCTACTATGTGGTTATCCTGAAGTTTAATTTAAAGGCTGAGATAGACCTTTTCGCTTCACTTATGTTTTCAGAACAAATGAGTTGGTTCCCCAGGACCATCCAGAGGTGAACAGTGGGCTTTATTTTCTTTCCGAGTACCACTACAAACCTGTGAGTTGTCCACAGGATCCGTGCATTCACACCTTTCCAGTTATTGTCACTCATAGTCCAATTGTCCCATTTGTGGCTGGGGGAACCTTTACAAGGTGACTTGTGAGCCCTGTTGACACAATCTCGGGAATCTCTGACACTTTCCTTGCTAGTATTTGCACTATCATATTATTGGGTTTATTATGTGCATCTCCTGGTCCACACCATTTGTCTGCCACAGCCATGACTCCGTTCAGTGGGAAATGGAACTTCGGTACTAAGAACATGTATTGTACTTGATTAGTCATTTTATCTAGGGCGTATTAGTATATAGAATTAGTTTTTTAAAAAACTCTCATTAGTCCATATGCTGATACTTTCTGCCAAATTAAAGATCTTAGGAGTGTTTCTAAATTTATTGTATTTATTTTCTGCAAAAATTTTCTATCCACATTAGCATGATTATTTATTTGCTTTACCCTACAATATATAGTTAATGTTTCTGAATCATACCAATATTATTAACAAATATGACTGTTGAAAAGCTAAAGAATTTTTAGAGTTCTTTTTGTTTTAAGCTGTCTCCCATGATGATATACTGCAGCTTATTGTTATAAAATCTCTTGAAATAATTCCCTCTGTGTGGTTGATCATGACCACAATACAGAAAGAAGTTTTGTTTTGTTTAATTCTGCTTTTAATTTGAAGGAAGTGCCTTTCTTTTCAAAATTTTGATTTAATTTAAATTGCATTTTCATGAAAAATATTCTCATGCTTACCAAAAGAAGTCCAGCTTTTAACTTCGTACCTTTCCTGTTTCCCTCATACTTGTATACACAGTATTTCAAAATTATGATTTATTCTTCTATTGGTTCTTTTAAATGATTCAAATCTATTACCTTTACTCTAGGATATCAACAGTACTTTACTGAGATATGTTTTACATATAAGTGTATGGGTTGGTGTATTCTAGCAAGTATAGTTTATACACCTTCCCATAACCAGGTCAAGATAAAAGACATTTCCTTGCCCTAGAAAGTTATACTGTCATTATTCCAAGGGGCAACTCCCATCTCCCAGAAATAGGTATTATTCTCATTTCTGTCACCAGAGATTAATTTTTTGTCATTCTTGACTTTTGCATTAAAGAAATTATGCATAGAACACTCTTTTTATATCTGGTTCACTTAACATATGTTTGAGAATTATTCATGCTATTGTATCAGTATTTCATTATTTTTCATGGCTGACTAGTATTCCATTGTATGAACACAATACAATTTCATTCCTTTCACAGACTGATAGACTTCTGAGTTGTTTTCAGTTTTGTCTAGCAGGTGTAAATAACATTGCTGTTAACATTCCCATAAAAGTCACATTTTTGTATGTGGCTGTATGCACTCATTTCTCTTTGGTTCATACTTAGAAAGAGATTGCTAGACCATATTGTAGTGCTCTAGATCAGACTGTATCGTTCTTCCCAACACTACTTTCAAGTGACTTCATGTTGGTATTTTGGAATCAGACATAATGAATGCCAAAGATCACCTCTTCCCTCCCTTCCACTCCCTAAACCAGTTGTGAAACGTTCATAAGCACACTGCAGGGAAGGGATCTACTCACCTGGATGAAGAACTGTCAATTTTCCAAAGTGGTTCATTCCCACTAGTGGGTATGATTATTCCTCATGTCTGCTTGCACTTGACATTCAACAATCTTTTTAAATTTACCTTTGTGGTACTATCTTATTATAATTCTAAGTTAAATTTTCTTGTGACTAGTGAGGTTGAGCACGTTTTCATATGCTCATTGGCCATTGGACAATTAGGTATATTGACCCTTTGTCTTATGACTTCAATTAAATTTATGTAATGGTTCTCGTAGTTTATTTATAGATTCCTTAGCCTTTTCAATATCCACAGTCACATCTTATACAAATAAGTACAGCTATATTTCTTTCTTTCCTCTCTTTTTATGTACTGTTGAACTTTTAAAAATAATCCCTTTATGTATTTTAGCTAAATTGTACATATTATATAAGCTGTAGTCCTTCTTGCTTTTTACTTTACAGTATACCTTGGAGTCCTGTATTCCAGGATGCAGCGAGAATAAGGCTTTTGAACAGAAGTAAGGAGAAGCATAAGCATTATCAGAGCCTGGAAAGAGTGTAGGGAAGGGGAGATGGAGACCAAGTGGTCCATGGATATGAGGTTGGAATAGTGTTCTATAATGTTCTACAGCAAGTAGAGTAACTACTTTCACAATAATTATTTTAAACTAGTCAGCAAAGATGATTTTGAATGTTTCTTATGCCTAAAAATGATAAATATGTGCCCTGATAGCTTCTCTTATGGCCTGTGTGTGCAGAACCTCATGCACTCATAGGTGGAATTTTTGGAGCTGGTTGGATCTAGAATGTGTGTGCTGTTGGAATTGAGGGTGTGTGGCATTAAAGTCATTAGAGTCAGTCCACTGACTAGAATTAGCATAGTGCTGGGTGTGGCAGGCTCACTGCTGCTGCCTTGCTGCCTCCTGCCTGCTCTGCTGTGGACTGTTTCTCCCCAGCCACGACCCTCTACCACACTCATCCTCCTTGAAGCTAGTGGACTACATGCTGAAACCTCTCCAACTATGAGATGAAATAAACCTTTCCTCCATTACCTTTGGATCAGGCATTTTCTCAGCAACAAGAAAAGTAATACATGCTGATTAGTTTGATCTAATGTTTACATGTTCTATTGTATACTGAAATGTCATTTTATAGCCCTGAATATGTATAATTATTATGTCAGTTACAAACTTTAAAAAGAATTTTACTCAGCAAAAAAGGGTCAGAAATGTACACAGTCACCTAAGAAAATGTTTCTCCTTAGTATTATATTTTGCAGTACTTGAGATTATACCCAAGGCCTCTGCACATCACAAATACTTTTCTTGAATTTCTAACTTTTTAACAGTGTCATAAAATTACCCATGCTGTGTCAAGCTCTTGATCTTTCTGCCTCAGCCTCCCAAGGCACCTCCTCCGTAGTTGTACTGTCTCCTCTGTGGTCCTCAGGCTCTCCTCAGCGACCCTGCTGTGCATCCAGTTCCAATTCATCATTTCATCACTCCTGGTTCAAAAGAGCTCACTGTCCAATTCCTAAAGCAATACAGAGAACAGGTACTTCATCTGGTCCCTGTGGCCATTTCCTGAAGTGCAGCTGTGAGTTCGATTTTATCTGCAGAACTTTCTGGAGTTAGTATTTTATACCTTAAAAAAAAAAATTCTACTCATGAGCCAGGGATTTAGCTCAGTGGTTCCAGTCTCTGCCTTGCAAGTGCAAGGAACTGGATTTGATCCCCAGTAACCACATATGCTGGGCATGGAGACTCACACCCATCAGGAAACAGAACCACATACCACAGTGCTAGGCATGGTGGCTCATGCCTATAATCCCAGATCTCAGGAGGCAGAGGCAGGAGGATTCTGTGAGTTCAAGGCTGAGCTCAAGGCCAGCCTGAACTACAAAAGAGAGACGCTGTCTCAAAAAAAGAAAAAAAATCTATTCATGGGAACTTTTGATCTAGACTGCTACAGTTTTGCTAAATATCATAAGGTATTACAGTTGAGTTTTCCCTCTAGCCTGGGATGATACTGCTGAGAGTGTGCTCCATGTCCGGCGCTGCAGCCTGACACCCTCTGAGCATCCTGCACATGGATGGAACCGTAAAGCTGCCATTTTTAAATGCACTTGTGGCCCAGCAACTTCACTGGTATAAACATGCAAGAAAAACACAGCATGTCTATGTTCAAAGGTGTTCATGTCAGCATTACGACTGACAGACAAAAAGAAGAAAACCTGGAAATAATCACCATGTTGATTAAGGGATTATGATACATCCATACAGTGGAAGCATGTTTCAAAGAGCATAAACTATTTTAACGTATTGTTGAGTCACATCATTTTAGATAAATTAAGTAGAAAGATGAAAATTAATGGGAATACTATGCTCACATCAATGTAAAGTTGAAAATGAGTTATAGGGTGGGAAAATAAATCTCTATGTATCCAGGTGTAGGCACTCATTTTTCTGGAGGGATACACTGCAACCAGTGTATATTAGTAGGCCAAAGAGCTGGTGGGCAGATGAGACAGAGAATTTAACTTTATGTATTACATATCTACAAAGTCCCCCAAACATCCACACACATTGCTATTACTTTTGTTTTGTTTTGGGTATCGGGAATTGAACTCAGGTCTTGCTCTTGTCAGGCAGGTGCTGTATTGCTGAGCTCCAACCCTAGCCCTAATTACTATCATTTTTTTAATGAAACTAATATGCTTGAAAAAATAATAGTTGCCTGGAATCTACTTCCTTAAGAGCACACAGTCAGACAGATCATTAGTGTAGGACATTCTATGAGAGTAAACAATAGCAATACAAAAAAAATAAAATAAAATAAAAATAAAGACTGTGTCAAGTCAAAATAGACTAAAAAAGCCTAACAACCAAATGTAAATGTAACTCACATTTGAGGGTAAAATTGGGTGTAAAAGACACGCTGGGGGACAAATAGAAAAATTTAAACATGAACAATATCATGTGATGTTTGTATGACTTCAAGCCACTCCCCTTTTTTGCGGACAGCACAAATCCAGGGCCCCACTTGGCTGGGCCCGGTGTCCATCGGGAGGGGAACCCAGGCGCTGATGGTCAGAATCAGAATGGGCGGTGCACATTGTGCATTCAAGCGCCTCTTCCGGGCAGCGCTTTCCGGTGGGCGGGACGTGCAGGGCGGCCAAGGCCAGAGGCCCGGATGTTGAGCCAGCTGCCGTCCCTGGCCAGCCGAGCTATCAATGGGCATGAGTCGCCGCAGAGCTTCACGTCTGTACTGACCGAGTCTAAAGGGAGTCGGTCGCCACTGAATTTTACTGGAGTAGCTTTGGGATTGTGGCTGTCTCATGGAAAGCCTTCATTCTTGGGAAATACATGGTGCAGGTTTTAGGATGAAGTGTTCTGGCATCAGCAGCTTCCTGTCAACCGAAGAAGTTACACACAAAGAGAGGAAATGTGGCAGAACATTTACAGGTCATGAATCTGGGTGACAGTTACATGTATGTGTTGTATTATGAACTTGTGGAAAACTTTCCAATACTCTAAAGATCTGAATTTATGGGCTGGGATTTAGGTCAGTGAATCCAGCACCTGCCTTGCAAATGCAAGGTCCCAAATTCAAACCACATACAACAATACTGGGCGTGGTGACTCACACCCACCAGCAATCATCAGCACACACCACAATGTGAGGCCTGGTGGCTCACTCCTTGCATTTGGGAGGCAGAGGCAGGAGGATTGCTGTGAGTTTGAGGCTGGTCTGGGCTACATGGTAAGCTCAGGGCCAGCCTGAACTACAAAGTGAGACCCTGTCTTAAATAAATAAATAAAAGATTTGAATTTATTTTCTGGGTGGTGCGGGGCCCCATATATGCTAGGCACAAATACCACTGAGCTACACCTTCAGTTCCCGTTTTCTTTTTAATGTTCAAGGGGGAAATTAATGACAGTTATTGTGGAACCGATAAATTGCTGTATTCCCTATTATGAGCCCGAATGAAAAACCTAGAAATAAAACCACAGAGCCCCCGGAGCACCACAGAGAACCTGGATCGAAGGGCTCTGAGCAGTTCTCACCCCCTTCTCACTTCTCTCGAGCTCCGACCCTAGCCCGAGAAGTTGGGTTGAAGGGGACCTGACATTTTACTCTCACAGCTACTCCAAGGTTTCCTCTGCTTTCCCACAGCAGCAAGATGGGGCTTTGCAGCAGGGCCCGGCTCATGTGCAGCAGGCTTCTTGGGTTCACAGACGCCAGACAGAGGCCTGAGCTGCACAAAGGGCGACAGCAATCAGCAGCACTTCCCGGTGAAGAGGAAGAGTCCTGGGAGAGCTTTCTGAACCAACTCCCCGCCTGCGCTGAGCGCTGAACCCGCACTCCGTCTGGCACGCCGTAGCTATGTTTATTGAGTATTTGCTGGGGGGGGGGCACTTCCCTCAGCCTTTTATGTGCATTGCTACCTGCAGAGTGACCCCCAAAAGGCTGTCCTCAAAAGGGACAGCAGCACACCACTGGTAAGTACCAGCTCTAGGACCGGCCAGGTTACCCCACGAGTCCCACCTCCTCCTGGACTTGGGGCACCTGGCCGCTCAACAGGCCCTACTTCAAGCGCTGGCAGTTAATCGTACAGCTAAGGCTACTGGTTGAATAAACTAATGGCTTTGATTAGGGATCTCCCTGCTCTTTCCCCACCTCCCTTGCTCGGCTAAGTCCTACTCATCCTTTACCTTCTACTCTGACATTGGTAGTTGAAAGAAGCAGCCCTTCTGCAGGTGACTGCTCTCCGCTTGCCCTTCTCGTTCCATCAGATCATCGTGTTGGGGATCAGTGCCCCCACTATCCTTGGTATGGACTCATAATAGAAGCTCAATTTTCTGATTTTAACTTCAGGTTCTGCTCTCTTGGCCAACATTTAAAAAAAAGGCAGATAAAGAGGAAGGCGAGCTGGGGGAGGGAGTGATGAAGGGCAGT